>JAVQJF010121816.1:0-24178 GCA_036023855.1 Gadopsis marmoratus | reverse complement strand
CCCCCCCCCCCGCGCCCGGCGCCCCCCCCCCCCCGCCACCACGAAGTTGTCTCTCTCGAGAAGACTGTTGGGGTGGAAGTTTATGGAGGCAAATTGTATTTGTGTCTTCTTTCACACAGTCAAACTGAGTAGGTGTAGGAGCAAAACCTTCCACACTGCAATCCAAAAAATAGATTTGATAGCAAAATTAAATGAATGTGTGATGAAAACGTGTATTAATGTGAATTAAAATGTTTGCTGTTGAGCTGAATCCGTGTGCGGGACTTACACGGAAAGATTCAAGACACGATTCTATTGGCCAGTCTCGATCGGAGTGAGCCGCAGTCAGTCGACGAGAGAGGCTGTTTTGGAAGTTTCGCTCTCAAACCTACACAAATATACCTGCATAGTATTTCTGCTTCAGTGCAGAAAAGAAATCCAATATTTGTAAAATATATATAACGTTTGTTGGTGTGATTATGGGTTCCAAAGTGTGATATGGATGCTCTGCACAGCTGCTGAGATTGACTTTGTTCTTTCTTTCCAGATAAAGGCAGATGCCGTTTTACTGTAATTAAAGGTCTTAAATGCAGACCTCTTGATTCTCGATGCCTCTGTTGCGTCTCAGACTTCGTTCAGTCCGTTGCTGTGGAAGGTGGGTGGAGCATATTCTAGCACACACTGGGCATCAAACACCTTGCAAATGCCAATGCAAACAGAGCAACAGGCATAGAAAGACAAGCAACGATAGACTGACAGGCGTATTCAGACTCCTTTTCAGCTTTATGGGATTAGTTGGAAAGATAATGTGAAAAAACACTTAAACACCTTATTTAATCTGCGACTGTGGGAGGATACATGCCACTATTTCTCAGTCAAATAAAGTCTATTTTAACTGTGCCACGTATCAATTTCAGGTTGCTTTTGCAGCAAAGTGGTTCCAAGCATATCTCTATACTGAGTTTACGTTTTCTCTTTACCAACATGCAGCCCAGCATGACGGCTAACTCCACATCTAAAAATGCCCTAATGCAACAAAAACAAGCATCTCTGGTTTCTTTTTTATTCTATAGCATTCCGTTAAAACATGAATCAAAAATGCTGCAGTGTGCTTCAACACGCTTTATTGTTGCTATTTCCCAAACACAACACAAAACTACTGTAAATTAGACAACATTAGCTGCATTCTGCTGCATCTATAAAGGACAAAAAAAAGAATAACACTGAGCACCTACTTTCACTGCTGGATGACCTCTATGAAAGGTTTTGTAATTGTACAGGGCGATGTGGCGTTTCACAGCCCGTCCCGGGATGCTGCCGCTGTTCCTTCCACCTTACTCTGCATTCCTCAACCTGAACAGAGGAAATCTTTTGCTTATGGAGGTGGAAAGTTGATAACCAGCAGCCACATGATCAGATGTGATGTCCCACTGTGGCACAATGAGCGCTAGATGCATGGACATATCTGTGGCAGATTGTCAGGATGGACCAGGCGTACAAATAGATCCTTTCCCAACTTTTTTGCAAGAGACGACAGAAGGTGTGACGTGGATGAGAAAGACGGGGTTGACTTGCGCTACTCCATTTCTATATTATAACTATCTTATACAAGAATGTATACTGAGGAACATGTATGGTTTTAATATATGTATATAATAATATAACAACATGTATGTTGTAATATAACCAACATGTATGGTTTTTTTAATATAAATAATGGATATTAATGGATGTTTCTTTTTGTGGACTCACAAAAATGGCAGCACAATCCATGCAATAAAGAAGTGACCTCTGTGTTGAAATGGAATCCTGGTTTGTTACAGAAACAAACAGACGGAATCTACTTCAGTGATACATTGTGTAATGCTCCTTGTTGCGTAGTGAGCGGCGTTACTGTAGGAAGTGTTTTGGTTGCGTTTGTGCAGTTTGAACGTTAGATGGTCTGTTGATGCTGAGCTGCATCTCAGGAAACAGAGTTTGCAGTTTGTTCAGTGTGTTGTTGGAGGCACAAGCGTTAATATCTTTCACTCACAACATTATCTGTATTTTTAACTATTAGTGAATTCATGTTCAGTGTGCGGTTCAAAGGGTTTAAAATGTTGGATTCTGGGAAAAACGGTGAAAAGAGACAGCAGAGCAGAGAGACACTGTGTGTGTGCGCAAGAATGAGTTTGTGTGTGTGTGTCCTCTCTGCACTACAACAATAGATCAACAGCCTTGACCAAGTCAATTTGCTGTGCTCTCCCGACAATTTATCTGTTCCGTTCTGACACGCAGGTAATTCACTCTGACAACTCCGAGAGGCGTCGACGTGAGCTGCTCTCGGAGCATTTGTGTGTGGGTGCGTGTAACCTAGTGTGTTCCTGTCAGCGTGTGATGAGCCTAATGGGCCATGCCAGTTATTTATATGCATTACAGTCAGCAATTGAGACGTATAAATGGACTCGGTGTTGATTTTCAACCACCGAGCACTCCTGCCACCCGCTCATCGTCTTGATTAAGGCTGTCATGTCTACTGGTTGACTGATTAACGTTGTCACCAGTCCTCCGCTCACAGCGCCCTTCCACACTCTGACTAAAGTACGCTGCCTCACGCCATCACAGGTGATTAGCACGACGGTACCACATCAGGGTGCTTTTCTCATGCTGAATAGGTATGGTTTGGGAGAGATATTGGTTCTATTCTGCTACCTTTACTTCATGGTGCCATTTATGTAAATGTATAATTTCTAAGGTAAGGATTTGTTCAATTGTCGCGTCAGTTTTGGCTGATTTGGGGTGGCTGCTTTCACTCAACGCAGCCTAACACATTATCCTGTCGCAGCTTCACTTGGGGTCGCAGAAATCAAAGAACGGCCACACAATAGACATCCTTCCTTTCACTGAAGATATACTGTCTTGTTACTAGGAGAACATATACTCTCTACACCATACACTGTTTCAATTTTCAATTTTATTTATATAGCACCATATCATAACAAAGTTATCTCAGGGCACTTGTTGATATAGAGCAGGTCTAGACCGACTCTATATGTACAGAGACCCTCTATGAGACAGCGGCAAGAAAGAACTCCCTTTAATTAACAGGCAGAAACCTCCAGCAGAAGCAGGTGCTCATGGTATAGCTGTAAGTGTGTCTCGCTCTGATCAGAATGAGACCATTTTGTTGTTCTGCGTGTACCAGACGACAGTGGTCATGCAGCTGATCCTCTGTTTTCAGGTGACACCACGTACACAATGAACATTCACTTCTTGTTTACTTCCATGGCTGAAAGGAAGAAACAGATTGTCAAGGTGGATTTATACTCCCTTACTGAATTTAGCCATTAACTTCAATTCACCCATGAACAGGAGATGGCAGGAATGACAGACCTCGGGAAACACATTTTTATATATTTAGCACATTCTATCATTTTTAGCACGAGCAGACAATTGACTTTTATGGTTGCTTTTCCTTTTATAGTTAACTCATATTTAATTGCCATATTGAACGTTGCCTTGTTAATTGTGTGGCACTTAAAAGGGAATTTTTTATGTCTTTTATGTGTTTTGTATTGTGCATGCTTTATCTTCATTTCTTCAAAAAAGCAAACAGTGAGTGCAGCCAAGAGGTTCAAAGAATCACACATCCATATTTGGGCAGAGCAGTTGAGTTGGTCGATTGGTTCTTAGGACCACCAATGGGATTGTCACAGCATTTTTATCAAGCGCAGTGATTGGCTGGTTTTTTTTTGGGAAAGACTCTCTCCTCCTCCTCTTAGATACATGGCGGCCAATCACAGCGTGCAGCACAGACTCACAATGTTCTTTCTTTGTCTCTCATTCTCTCTCACACACACACACACACACACACACACACACACACACACACACACACACACATACACAGAGACAGTGGAGATTCATCTGTGAATCGAAATGAATGTACAGCTGGCTCCTTGTATTCTATCACTCTGTGTGTGAGAGAGAGTAATGTGGATTATCATTTATTGACCATAAATGATAGAAATCATGTACCACATTCCAAATTCTATCTGTGATAGGCTGGTAATATACAGTATCTTCTTGAGGAAAACTATTCCTTTAACTCCTCCGCCAAAAAAAGACAATCAAGTGCCAATTAAAAGTGTCAACAGGGCAGAATGAAAGCAAAGACAGGAGAGGAGCTAATATTTATTGGCTGTGACAAATTGGAATTATAGGCTGCTCATAGTACCGACAGCACCCTTGGCATCGATACCCTGCATGTTAACCTTTCACTGTTGGCTGCCTTAAAGACCAGCATCCTACACAATTAGATTTAGTTTTGTAGAGTTAAGATAGCCCATGAGTAAAACACTTGGGCCTGAGACTTGAAGCATTGAACAGAAAACCTTTGGGCGTTAGGACATAAAGAAAGTCACTATTGTGTCACATTATGGGAATTGTGGGATCCAGTGTTTTTGACCGCTAATAGGAACCCAACGCGTTCGTCATTGCTGCACATATTTTGATGTTGTATGTCTTGTCAGACAAAATCCTGGTACAGTTTATACCAGTAGCATTACATTTGCTCAGCTCTATGCAGCTTATAAATCCCCCAAAGGTTTAAGGAAGTGCAAAACAGCCACCTGCTTTGAAGCTCATTTACAGTAAGCGACGCTCAAACCAACCAGCTACAGAATGTTCATAAAACTAACAACTACCGGAAAAACAGATGGATGTGAAATTAATCCTGATAGCTCAAAACTCAACAGTACGGTGAGCTATCATAATTAATAAGAAGAAAGAAAGAATGAACCTAAAAATCCAAGGACAGTCAGGCCCTGACCAACATAAAACACATGTTTCTCCTGTGAGGATATCGACTCACCAAGTGATCAGATCACTACAGAACGGGACCAGACTGAATTAAATTTAGGTGGTTCTGGGCCTCGGTTGGCTCGTAGATCCATGCTTTGTGTTGAGAGCTGCCATCTGTACACACAAAGAAAATCTTCCCCTCTCCTGTAAAGCCATTCATTCAGGAGACGAGCATATGATTCTACTCAGCAGGCACTGGACCCATTCATTCGAGTTCATCTCTGGTTGTCACTGTTAGCAGAGACTCCAGAGGCTCCAGTCTGCAGTGTGGCTCCGTAGAATGAAATGTAAAGGTGTGAGTGTTGTCAGGGCTCCCCTGCCAAAGAAAGCTGGTCTCTGATGAAACCTGTAAATAAGCTGAATTACATCAAACATGTAAGTTTTAGGTTCACCTTTTTTTTCTTTCCTCATTATCTCACCCTCACGCTCTTGTTGCGGAGTCGTTTAAATGACGTTAAATTGTCAGCGCCACGACATTAACTTCCATCCCTAATAGAAACACCAGTTCACCAAGGTTTCATTTCCAACCCATGTCTCATCACCCCGTTGAAAGGAGGCTTGCTAAGGCCTGATTCATCCGTTCATGCCGGACGTGGACATGTGCCAGTCTGTATTGGGAACAACATATAAATCTGTTACACCTTCTTTAGCAAATGACTATGCGGTGATGTTTCAAACTCAGCTGTGCCTCTTTGTCTCACTCAAAACAGGTTCTGTTTTGTGAGAAGTTTGTTTTCTGGTTGAAACCCAGTCCATCCACGCCATTCTGATGAAGTGCACAGACGCGCCAGTTAGAGTGGAGTCTTGTTAAGCTGCTGTGCTTGTGTGTTGCTCAACTGCAAGTCTTTCTTGTGGATTTTTCTGGCCAATTTCCATGATTTTAACATTTTTAATTCTTATTAATATACATGTAGCTGTGCTGTCATCAACACAAAGTCACCAGTTGGCACCGTGGCACACTGAGAACGGTAATGGAGCCAGGCTGCCTCTTCTGCAGATGTCGGGGCGTAGCTGCTGGACGACCCCCCCCCCACCCTGCTGGAGCCAAACTGTCCCCTCAGTTTGCCTCTAACTCTTATTTGGCTCTTCATCTAATATCACTGAACCATCTAATATCATTAAGACACTTCCTACCCGGCGCAACTGTTCTCCTATGACCAGAGCAGAACTAATTAACCAAATGTGTTATCTCTTCCTAAGCTAATTTAATGGAAGGTGCTGTATATTTTGCTTGTTCTGTGCACAAGGACATGGGTTTCCTCAGGGGAGAAGCTTTGGTGATGGAAGAGAATGCGCCCATTGTGCCACCACATTATCAGAGCACTGTGGCAGAGAGTGCAGTGCTTTTAAAGGAAAGGGAATGAGGTGATTTGATTGGTTGTGTCTAAAGCCTCAGCAACTGATAATGTATCCCGCTAATCCAGCTCCAACTGGGTTAAAGAAGGCATGCAGTCAGTGCAGGGCCCTCAGAAGTGTAGTTACACAGATGTGTTTATGTATCCCACTGTTACCTATGCTTCACCCGCTCCTCTGTTGATCTGTAGAATATTGATGAACGAAGATCAATGCACTTTCATTACAAAGGTGCTAATACATTTAAAAGAACTGTCCTTCCTCTTCCTGCCACAGGTGTTTTATTAGTGAATTCTCTGGTGTGATCCTTCGATCTGCCTATTGTCGGCCTGCACCGGGGTGTCCACGCACGTCTTTCACAAGAGTCGCAATTTACAACCCCCAAAACACACACACACACACACACACACACGTAGGCATCTGGGTTTAGAAAGAAACACTGTAAAAATATAAAAGTACTCATGACAGATGATCTGGTGTTTTTTTTTAAAAAAGAGATCCACGGACAAGAAACAGGATATCAAGAGACCAATCAAGATGTGCGTCTTTCATCTTTAGTCCAAAGTGCTGTTCCGCTCTGCCTCACAAGCAGCAGTCAGTAGAGACAAATTAAACTGTAGCTTGGTTTGCTTCCGTTACATTAATGCTGTATAAACTGTTAATCTTTCAGGGACAAACTTTGATTTTGGGGCTACGTGAAGGACTTGCTGTGAGTTCGTGTTAAAGAAGATTTTCTTCATTAGTAGTTTCTGCTTTGGAATTTACCCAACGTGTTACTTTGATCGTGTTGGCCTGTGTGTTCTCTTTCCTCATCGGTTCAAAAGGTTTGTCCTCCCTGGGTTTTAATGGTCTGTCATGAACGGCTTTTGTAAAGGTGGTTTCCAGTGCTTGATTTGCGGCGCCTTACTGGCACTGGCGTCCTCTGGTGCGTCGCCAGCCGTGCACAGATGGTTAACAGCCTGGCATTTCTTTCTGTTCATTGAGGTCAACATATTAAACGCACATTTTTCAGGGACGAGGGTTTCTATTCGTTATCCATCGCAGCCTCCTCCTTCTTTCTCTCCTCTTGATGTCCACCTCTGACATACGTAAAGAATACTTTTAGGTTTAGGGAACATGATGGCCACAAAAATATTGTCGTCTACACCTGGCTCACGCCGGCAGCCAGTCAAAACTTGTTAACGGTGCTGAGTTTTGAGGGGATGGAGAGACCCTGAACGTCTAAAATGGACAAAGCTATCGTAATGTATTAGCTTTGTGGCACTGTAAAATGATGTATAACCCTACTTTTTTGGAATATAAACTATGCCACAAAAAGTAGCCAGCATGGTTTGCAATCAATTGTAAGACAGGAACTTCGTGGTTAGTGGCTGAGAGCAGAAGTCACTGTCACCAGGCTTTAGGAATCGCCCATCCTTCGAAGATGTGCACCGTGCTACTTTCCCGAGTAACCAGGCACTAACACTGCATTGTTACAGTGTTATAGTGTTGTAACAGATTATCATGAAACCAAACCAAATAAACATTCAGGTCTCAGTGGTTGAGAAAGTACGAAGAGCGCTTGTCACAAATCAGGTGTGGATAAAGGGACCGAGGACACAGGCAGAGGCGACAGAATTAAAGGGACTTTAAGGAAGGCTATTAAAAAAAAAACAGGCACACAAATCCAGAAGGTCGAGGCAGGTGTAAACATGGGTAACAGGAACAAGAGCATATGCAGGCGGGACAGGAAAGGCTGGAACGTAATGGCAGTGATGCAACATTGGCAGTCTGGCAGAGGAAAGAGGGAAAGTGGACGTAATGTAAAGGTTTAGAAAGGTAGGAGGGGATGCAGGGACTAAAGGGAGGAAGAGAAGGTGACAGGGCAGGTGGTCTGTGGAGTCCCCGTGGGGGGTTAAGAATTCTATGATTGCATCACCATCATCAGTGTTGATTCAGCAGCTCTAAATCAGGAGCTTTGTTCCATTTCAGACACAGGAAAGTTAACAGACGCTCATTCATTTTTTTTGTCTTCACCAAACCAATGATGTCTCTGTATGCAGGGACCCGTGGGGTCTTTGATAGTATGTTACATTTACAGACAGGATGAACCGATAGAATGGAATACAGCCGATCTTTGTCTCTCTCCATTTGTGCTGTCCTCGCCGCCGTTCTCTCTCTGTTGTTTTACCTCCAAGCTAACATTATCCTTGACCAGCTGCGAGCGTGTGAATGTGTGTGCACTGTACTGTAGTTCAAAGGCAGCAGCAGTCAAAGGCCTCCTGCCGAGTGTGTCAAACTAAAAAATCTCTCTGAACTCTGAATTAACAGCATCTCCCTATCGTTCCTCTTTGGGCGGCTCTGCACCTTCGCACTTCCTATGTTCCTGTCCCACAATTCTCTCTCTTGTGTTCTGTCCACCCTTCCTGTCCTCCTCGCTCATCCTTTCCTTATTTCTTTACCTGTTTTCTTTGAATCTTGCCTGTATTGTTCCTGCTCTCCCTTCCTGTCCTCTTCTTTGCCCGTCCTCTACTTTGGTTACTTTCAACCATTCCAACCTTCTTTTCCTCTTTAGAACTCATCTTTCCTCCTCATCATCTCCCCTGTCCTCTGTTATTTTGTTTTTCTAAAGGCCTCTATAAGGTGCAACTTTTGTCTGGCTGGTTCAGATGAAAGCTTATAATTCCACATATTGTAAAACATGTCCATTGACAATTGATTTTGCATGTTGGTGACCAAAAATGGTCAACATCAGTGTCCAAAATCACATCTACAAATCAACCCATGGGAATATGGCATAAGATTAACACAGGTCCGCAGTACAGTGGCGCCAGTGCTATAAACGTGAAAATCTCTCCGTGACTGAGAGCTGAAGTTGCACCATTGGCAGCTCAAGTGTTGGGGTTTCCCTGCTGGCTGATGACTCTTGCAAAATGAAAAGGAGCAATTCCATACAGAAAAACATTCTGTGAAAAAGCAACACAAGCAAACAGAACTGTAATGATCACTAGACCATCCTGTGGGGTCCATTTGTGCGGGTCATGAAAACCGCACACAGTGCATTGACATTCACCCTGTGACAAGAGGTTTCAAGAAATCTTACACTGTAACAGTTGTTCTCAGCCACAAAGTGAAGTTATTCTCTGGACAACACACAATGGAACACAGGCTCTATTCACACTGCCTCTGTTAGCGTCCTGATTTCAGTCAGACCTGAAATATTTCAGTGGGAGTGTAATTTTGCTGCCAGCTGCACCATGTGACTGAAGCATGTGACTTATGGTACACAAAAACTTGCATTTGGTGCATGTAAATCTAATGATGTGTACCTGGCACATCAGTGAACTGGACGTACAATAGATGTATTTAATACAAGTAAACAAACATGTCAATACGTATATTGCCCTTTAATTAAAATGGTGTAGCTGATATTATCTGGTATTCTGAGTGTGTATATGTATATGTGTGTATATATATATATATATATATATATATATATATATTATATAATACTTAGAGGCTTTTCCATTCTAACAAGAATAAAATGCTCTATTGATCACACACAGCTGTTTCAATCTAAAAATTCTGTTTAGACCAGCAGTCACTCGACTCTGCTGCAACAACAATACAGTTGAGTTCATTGAATGATATGAGCCTTTATGTATTTTCCACTGTCAGCAGTGCCGTTCACACACGTACGCGCATATAAATATGCAACGAGCAGTCACAAAAACAAGGGAAAGTTGTTTTTTTTTCTGCCAACTTGTTCGTTGATTGATAGTAAGAGAATGTCGTCACACACACACACACACACACACTCACACACAAGTACATGCAGAAATGCAGCACAAATTCACAACACAAGCCGAAGCTTTATAGCCTCCCTCATCTCACCTCCTCACCTGTCAGGAGGCAGAAACCATGCTGAGCTCGATGAGAAAAGAGGTTGTTGGGTGTGTGTGTGTGTGTGTGTGATGAGATGAGTAGAGTGCAAAATCTTTGTTGTGCTAATCACTCCATTCTCAGCTGACATCTGTAGAGTCCTATACAGTTCTATATACAACACGCATGGACTCACGAGCAGATGTTCCTATGGCTTTCAGCTGTTTTCACGCTTCATACTAAATATGAGTGGAATGTTATATACAATGTAATATTAATCGCTTTTAGCCCCGTTTCAATATGTAGGATTACATACTCATGTTAAGTAAAATATTCTAACATTCTCACATTATTAACAGGAATATTTATCCAGTCTGCATTCTTGTCTGAACGTGTGAACCATCATCAGTCATGATGTACTACTGTCCCAAATCAAAGTTTGCTTTTAGCCGTGAACACGCCGAATGTGCTCCATGAATTAAATTCAGTATTATTTATATAGAGCCATATCAGACAAAGGTATGTTGGGGCATCCTACTTCCTTATCTTGTACTGAATGTTGGCTTTGGATGGGCTGGACTGGGATAATAAATCAGCATCTCCACAAACTGACAACAGACCATGTATACTGTTGAAATATCTTTGTGTACGGTTTATGTCAGTAACATATCTTTTAGTTTTATTCCCAAATACGTCTTAACAGTCAAGTGCAGTCAACAGTCGATGTTTCATTTCAAAGATATAATGTGTGCACTTTTGGAATCTTTGTTTGGCATCTGGCATTTCCTTTTGTCTACAGATTATACCACACATTAATAAGAAGTGCGCACACACGATGATGTCAGATGAGAAGGTGACATCATTGCATCTATTTTCCAACAGACATATTAGCATGTACCAACTTTTTTTCTTATTGAATGTTGGTTCTGATGCCATACATTATGTACAGGACATGTTCACACACACTTCTCAGCTTCAAATGAAGACGAGGGGATTTGGTACAAACACTTTAAACGGATTTTGTTTTAACTGATTTAACTATTCACCATCATCTTTACACATTTGCACCAATATCTCATATTGTCTCAGGCTACTGTCCCGAACATCACATTGATCAGTACAGTGTTGAATACAGTCATGAGGAGAAGGAATTCATTATTTGCCTTATTACATGACTAGTGAGATAAATTACTGTAATTACCTTTTAATCAATGCTTCTCACAGCTATTTCCTGTTGTTGATATATATATCTTTTGAGGGTGAAGGTGTCAGGATGCACTCGGTTGATGCTTGACTGCATCTGTGACAGGCAATAACACAATAATCGCTCCTTTTAAATCACCTGGAAGCTGTCAAGTGGACAAATCTTTAGTGGAATAAAATTGTACAATTAAGCAAGAAGACTTTCTTGCATTTTCTTGGACAGCCAATCTTTACATTTTAACAACTTATACTGGAAAATTACTTCTCATTTTGCAAAGCAAATGGAAACTATTTAATTTCCAATGCTGTTTCTTATATTTTTGTGATGAGACAGCACAGCTCTGCCTTGTTCCGCTATGTTTTCAGACAATTTGATATGCAAGGCAAGGAGCATTTTCTCATCTTCCTGGCACTGTCACTATTTCACCTGCTTTAACGCAATAAAACTGGAGTTTCTGGTAGGTTTTCAGATCAGATTCATCAAAAAGTAAAGTACTGTCCCCTCAAATATTGGCAGACAGCTTCGTGGGTGTAACCCTAAGATACAAGTCTTTTTAAAAGTGTTCTTCCAGCTTTAAAAAGCTTACCATCATCCAGAAATATGTGTAAGAGAGAAAAGTAGAGCAAAAGAACAAGCTTTACAGAGCTTACTGTCAGCATAACTATCTGCTTTCCACAAGGATACACTTCATGTCTCCAGTCTACTTATCAGACTAAAATAAAATACGACCATGTTTCAGGTTGACTCGTGCGTCTTCAGTCTTGCATAATCAGCCGAAGGAAGAAGCGCACTTAGCTTGGCTCTTTGGAAGAAAAGGCCAAATTAGCCAGCCATTCCAATGTTGAATTCAGTGGGTCGTTCTGTAGCGTTCCAGCATTCTTTGTATTGATCTCTTAGTGTATGCCCTTCTGCCGGTTTTCCTACCTTGCCTTTCTGCCTGCTCCTGTCAGTTCTGGTCGCCTGTTTGGTCCTTCAGTCAGCCCGACTTCTGGCTTTGTTTTACTCCCTTGCCTGTACCTGCTGTTTCGGATCTTGCTCTCACTCTACAAGTAAAGTGTTGACTATTACCAGCATCTCCTGTGTGTTCCCTGCCCTTTATAGTTACCGGGTCTTTACAAATATGGGGATGACGGAGCACAGCTTTGACAGAAATATTTGAGTAAGAAATGAAAAAGGGAAGTTGAGGAAGAAATTCAAACCTTGTTTACTTTTCACCGCTAAACACTTGGCCAATCACCGAATGATCGGTTTCAGAAAGTTACAGAATTTGGTCATTCAAGTCGGTTTCAGACAGTGTTCGACCACCTAACAAGAACGAAGTATACTGAAGCCTTATGTTTTCCCTTCGCTGGAACTAAGGGGTCTGGTCCAAACCAGGAGAAGCAGCCCTAGACCAAAATATAAGCACACGGTGTATGGTCACATTTTTTTCTTAACATGTAGATAGAAACATTCTGACTTGATGTACATGGACTACGGTCAGCGTGATGGTAACTGCCCACTTCACAGGTTTGTCTGATCTGAAGCTATACAGTGCCGGATTTAAAGGTGCCCAACTATATCGTTGTATCCTTGGGGTCTCACAAATGTGTTGAATGCATTCCCTTCCTCACAAAACGTTTCAACAGTTCAACTTTACGTTGTGTAAAATGGGTAAAATAAGGAAAGAATTCCGGTGTCGCCCACTCTGATTGGGATCTATTAACCGGGAACAACATATTTCCCCTACTGCCTCTCACATGGATCTGCAGTGTGTGTGAGGATCTGTCTTACGTCGTGTGTGTCAGTGTGGTAGTGAGCGAGACATAATTAGATACCTAGAGAATATGACAAATCGAGCAGCTCCATGCTGTAGCAGGAAGAAGATGGAGAGACAGAGATTCTCCACAAAGTATAAATATTTCATGACAGAAACCTCAGTGAAATATTGTAGCTTCGATGTGTTTGTTTCCATGCACAGTACTGTCCAACAGCGATCAGAATGCAGCAGCCATTGTGGATTTTAGCTTTTATTGAAACCCCGTAGCTTTGCTATCCTGCATTAACGTCCTATCTTCAAAATGTCTCCCAGAGCTTAAATGTCAGGGAGGAAATTCGCTTCCACCGCCAGATACATTCATCCAGAAACATCTTGACACAGGCCAACAAACCGTGAAAGGAATGTAGACATGACAAGGAAATATTCCACAGTCATAGAAGATGAACAACATTCCAGGGAGTTGAGTCAAGGGTGCTACATCACACATTTGGATGGTAGTCCATTGCTACCATCAGCGATAATGGCGATGACCTTGAGCAGAGTTTTGTGGAGGTCTTGTGTGTTTTGGAGTAGGAAAGCATGTTATTTTTCTGACTGTGTGGTGAGATGAGGAGGAGCCTTTTGCTGGCACACAGCTCTGAAAACGTACGTCATCAGTGTCATATTTTACTGTAAACTAATTATTGCCCTGTGAGTAGTTGCAGTATATCGTGAATTCCAATTATGAAAGACACATCAGTCCTTTTTTAGCTCTATGATTCCAACCATCTGTTCATTCAATTACAGCCTGTGCAAAAGAGCCGAGTTGACAACACAAGCGTCCTCTGAAGTCTTTGGTATTCTTGTGTATCAAACCTTTTGTAAACGTGTCTGAAACCTTTTGATTATACATCTCTCCTCCAATAAAACACTTCAGAGGAACACGCTTACTGATGCAGACAACTAAAGATATACAGCAGAAGTCAATGAAATCACTGGCTTCATTTGCAAGTGTTTTTAAATGAGCTTGTATGGAAACTGCATGGGGTCTATTTAAAAGGCCCACCACTTGGATCCTGACACATGCATCACATAATCTGATAATCTGATTTTGGTTTCTCATGGCATAGCATAGCAGTGTCCCAGCCCATAATATTGACCTGTTTTCGCGAGATCTGCTGCATTTTAACTTGTTTTACTTTGAAGGGTGAGTCTTTTTGGCAGGTTTTGGGAGGAAGTGAGGGTTTCTTAATTTCATGCTCTGCTTTAGTTTCCACTTGACAAAACCTAATGCAAAGTTGCTTGGTTAAATGTTTCCTTCTGCATGGAACAATGAGCTCATAGAGGTGTCTAAATGCTATGTAAACATGAATTACAATATATTTGGCAAATTTTCAGACTTGAAAAGTGAAAAGATTGGTGACCAATGTACTACATCTTGCAGAGATGGTCCACAGATTATGCGTTCTAATGTTGCCGATCATCCTTTTACCTTTCCTCTGTTTGTGGTCTTGCATGAAATATTTATCTCAAAGTACCGTGTGTCTAAAGTAGATAAGAAGAAAAGTAATTAAAGGCAGTGTATAAAATAGCTGTGAGGTGCACAAGTTACTCTTCTTCTGACATTTCTTGGTAGAACCGAACGGCGTCTAGCACATTGCCACACCCGTCTGAACTAGAGTCGTGCCTGCCATCATCTGCATGGATCTTATGAAAACTGAGACACATGGAATCAGACTTGTGATCTGGCCATTGGAGACACGTATAAGAGCCTAAGTGTGAACAAATTGCAACAGACACTTGTACACTTGGCAGGTGTAACTGCAGGCAAACATTTGATAACACTTAATTTTACAAGTCGATTATTTCCTATATCTGTTCCTATAAACATTTGTGAATGTTTCCTTAAAAGAACTATGCAATGTGGTATCAATTATAAAGACAATACAGTGAAACGTCTGAGACAGTTTAGGTGAGTGGTTAGACTAGTTAAAAAGCTCTTGAAAGAAAACCCAAGTGAATACTTGTTCATCATTCATTTTTTATGGGAAACCTTTCTTTTTGTATATGTTGAATTGCGTGCTTGCCTTTAGAGAAATTAGATGCATGTTGGCATGTCCAGCTGAGCATTTGATTAGAGTTGAAGTGTGCCAATTGACCACTGTTTCTTTTTGACCTATAAATAGAGCAAATTACAATTACGTAGTTATTTGCAGGACACTTTGTTAGAAAATAATTAGGAATTTGCTGTAAGGTGTAATGAAAAGTGCAGCCCAAAGGAACTTTATTGATTATATAGTAAAATGCTGTTGTATCTATTCTATATAAGTGGCCTAATTTAGTGTTAGCCAGGCGTCTTGTCACTCCTTGTCTCCTTGCCTTGTCTGTGCTTTTTCACTGTTTGATTTGCAGAGGATACCAACACAGCCATGTATAACCTGACTTCAGGTAAACAGCAGATACATAGAAGATTGCCAAAGAACTGCAGTACAATTTACGCCCCTGTACTGCTGACAATGGGCTCAGCAGTACAGACCCCAGGGGGTCCCCAGGAGTCAGCTTATTTCTTTTACTCACTTTTAACAGTTAAATGTAAATCTAAAGTTTTACATATTTTGCTTTTCATAGGTGGTTAGCGTTAGTACCACACCCTAAAATGAGCCTGTTTGCTTGATATGAGTAATTACATGAGTAAAAACATAAAATGTTCCACACATACAGTACATACTGTTAATAAAAAGGACATTAGGCAATTTAAAATACTTTCCACAGATTAGTTACACAATTTAAGGAATCCAACATTTCATAAATATAAATAAAATAACATGTATGGTGGGACGTATATTTGTTCTCACAGATCTCTGCCTACATGCATAAGAGAGTGGCATCACACTGTGCTTCCGTCTAAAACGCCTCACATTAACCAGCAGTGGTTGTCTCATTAACCTGCCACAACAAACACCCTCTGTTTTATGACCCAGAAATATTTGTCTGAATGTGTGTGTGTGTGTGTGTGTCAGGGAGGCTGTGTTAATCTGTCACAAGTTCACAGCCAATAGGATTTGGTGATTTAATAAATGTTACAGTGGAGGGTGGCACGATTTACAGCGTGTTGTAAAGTTGATCTACGGCCTGTGTTTTGTTGGTAGTGCTGTGATGCCAGTCAGGTTTTTCATGTCTTTGCAGAGGATGCTGGCTGGCAGAGAGGCTTCCAGTCAGGTTGATTGTATTATTTTTTCTCTCTTCTAATTTTGTTCTCTTGGATGCCGATGTCCAATGATAGGTTTGGTCCAGAATATCATATCTTGATTGCTACTGCCCAGATTTCCATGACATTTACATGAATATTCATAACTCACTTTTATCAAGGTTTTTTTTTTGATAAATGTAAATAAAATATCTTAATAACCCTTCATTAATCTTCCTGCATTCAGGTTTGGTATGTGTTGAGGATGTGCAGTATGTTTTTTAGTAGTTTTGTATAGAATTCTGTGTGTTCATCTGTCAAATCAGCAAAATATTTCAGTGGCTGCTGGTCAGTTTACGCAGAAATAGTTTTTGCTTTTGCAATCAGCACATGCATGCTTCCATAACCGCCCAACGGGTCGTCGGCACCGAGTTACCCCCAATCGAATAATAATCGGGGCAGGTCGAGAAACATCATCAAGGAGGCCTCTCACCCGAATCTCACCCGAATCATAGACTGTTCACCCTCCTCCCATCCGGCAGGCGTTGCAGAAGCCTCCGCTCCCGTACCAGCAGGCTCAGCAAGCGCTTCTTTCACGAGGCTGTGGTCCTGCTGAACTCCGCTCCACTATAGCACCGTACACCTTACACCCACTATAGCACCGTACACCCTTACAGTACTATTATGGTGCTTATCGAACTGTCTTCTCACACCTTATCAAACATGACATTGCACTCTTCATATTCTTGATTGAGACACCACATTGTCCAATTTAATGCTACTGTACACAAAACCAACTGTATATGCTGTTATACTGTGTATATAGTCAAGTCAAAGTCAAAGTCAACTTTATTGTCAGTCATCTGTGTGTGAGATAGACAGGAATATTGAAATGCTGTTTAACGCAATTCCGAGAGATAAAAATAAAAATACTTAAACAATATATAAATAGTATATACATATAAATATAAATATATATATATGTATATGTATATATAATATTATATTGCACTCTATAGATATATATTTGTACATATAGCCTATGTTGCATTTTTTTTATTTTAGTCCACTTCTCCTCTGTATATACATATTCAATACATTCAATATACATGCCATCTGTATACTGTAACTTCTGCACTCTCTGTAATATATACTATGATTTTGCACTTCTGGTTAGAGGATAACTACATTTCATTGGCTTTGTACCTGTACTCTGCACATTGACAATAAAGTTGAATCTAATCTAATCTAATAAGAATGAATAGCTGTGTGGGTACCTGAGTTGTAGTAGTTATGCTAACGCCTCTCCTAAGCGCGAGCCTCTCCTCGCGTTAGGGTGGAGTGCCACTATTTAGCCATAGCTGTGTTGTTTAGCAGGGACATGCAGATGATGTCAGAGCGGCAGGAGCCCAAATTCATAAAAGGCGATTTTTGCGAACAATTTAAAAAATATATGCCTGGACTGACATATTGGAATGTATGCATTTTAAACAAACCCATGACTGCAGTTGGTTCAAACCAACGTCTGCTACATGACAGTTCCTTAACAAAAGTGTATTTCAGTAAATTCTCCACACATGTTAACTAGCCCAACTCTTATCTAAGCAATTCCTAAAGCGCATCAATATCAATATACAGCAGTCTGCCTCGAAGTAACTTCTAATGCTGACTCGACAGTCACGCCGTCTTTGACCGTAGAAAAGCTCGGTGCCCACACAGTGCTCGGCGCTGTGGCAGGAAACCCAGAGGGTAGAGAGGGCATGACCTAGAGAGGGCATGACCTGGGAGCACAAATCTCCAAGCCTGGCCATGCTGTACCAATAGTAATAGTCATTTATTTATTTGTTAAAAGAAACAAACAGAAAAATGGCACTTTCTCTCTTGGAGGCCCAATGGCCGGTGCTCAAGCCCCCTTTGAGGTCTATCTATGCACACGCATGCTGCTTGGGCTGGTTAGGCTTTAAACGTTAAAGTTTTTGTGTGAAAAATAAATCTCTTGTTTGTGTATGACGCCCTCCCTCTGAAGGCTTATTAACCAGAAATGTTACCAGTTACACGCCGCAATAAACTAGGTTAGAACCAGATTCCATTCATTCTTAGCAGTCACACATATGGAATGGGACAGTAAAGAAGCAATTAAAGATATAAAACAAACCCAGATCCTGCTCAGTGTGAAATTTGAAAACGTGAACGTGCTGTCTCCAATGTTCGCTTGTACTGAGCTTTTCTTCTCTCTCTGCTAACATGTCTTCCTACAGCCGTTCCTGTGCACGCACACATGTACAAGATGACTGTTTTACTTTTTTATATGTGTGGTGGATATTACTCAACTACAACTTAGGTGTGGCTACTCTTTGAGCCTGGGATTGAATCAGCGTTTGGGTTGAAATAATTACGATATTTCCTGAAATAAAAACCAGTAGTGAAGTAAAAGCCGCTTCTCCAGTAGCTGGTGGGGGCGTGGTCGACACTTACTTCGGTTTAATAAATTCAACAATATAATCATGCTCAAGAGTCAGTCTAGACCTGCTCCATATGAACAACTGCTATGAGATAACTTTGTTATGATATGTATATGATATATAAGTGAATGCAGTTTTCACACTTTGTTGTTCTGGATTACTAATCCTAAGAAAAGGGTTGACTGATTTCAGTCACTGCCGGTTTATGTGTGTCAGACAACCTGTATGTTGGACCAATATACAAGCACCACAAGATGGCAGTAGCAAGTCACTGCAATTTCCGCAACGCATTCCTGCAAATGTTTCACAATATAACCCTTGTTAAGAAATTAGGGGTAAGTCATTCCGTCCACTCAAACACTCTAGACGGCTTTTATTTTGAAACCGATGC
Organism: Gadopsis marmoratus; assembly: GCA_036023855.1. Lineage (NCBI taxonomy): Eukaryota > Metazoa > Chordata > Actinopteri > Centrarchiformes > Percichthyidae > Gadopsis > Gadopsis marmoratus. Next base: position 5,161 of record JAVQJF010121816.1, on the reverse strand, counting down.
AGGAAGTGCTGAGTTACAGCGTAATGCAGTAACAAATGGGAGCAGATAAAAATTAGGTTTCGTACTGAAATGTGACCTATTATTTCATCAAACAGAGGGAATTAGAAACAAAGGCCTGCATATCATACAAGCCTGCTTCATATCCTGCAGTTCAGGTAATTAAAGGCCCCGGTCACTATTTGAGGAAATACAGTATTTGGTTAAGGTTACAAAATGATTGCAGTCAGTAAAATGTTTTTGTCCAACATGTTTCTGTTGTTGGTTGTAATGGACACTGAAGCATTTTGGCATCACCGGTGCAGCTTTAACCTTGCTTTCATCTTCTGTTCTAAAAGCTCATGATAAAATGTTGTAATGCACAAACAGACCCTGCAGTGATGCTTTCCTCAGGGCACACACTGCTCTTCCTTCTGTCTTTCTGCTCTTTTGTCTATTTCTATTTGTTTCTAAATCCTGAGAGAAAAGACAAGTAGAGACTTGTCATGTTGGTGGGGTTGTTATACTCACTTGTCAGTCTGCTTATCTTTCTGTTTGTCCTGGGAGATGTGTGAGCTTGAGAGACTGTCATTATTTTTACTATCTCATGTCATTCCTCCCCATCTTCCCCTTTGTCTAAATCCCAAGTATGGGCAAAGTTAGACATGTCAGCTGCAAGAAAGTCACTTGTTAGGTTTCCATCTAATCTCACCCCTCCAGCCTGTGAGCCTCTGGTGTTTGTTGGTATTGACTGGCAGCTTTTCACGGGTCAATAGGTTCATCTGTTGGCTTCAGGGTGCCGACAAGTTGCATCAAGTTGAGTCCAGCGCTTTTTAAGGCCAGTTATAATGACATAGAAAACCAATTTTGACACCGAAGCGTTAGTGAAAATGAGGTAACATAAATCAGTGTGAGTGAGACCTTAAGCCAGGAAAGTAAAACAGCAGTAAACCTCTGCAATTGGGTGAAAGTCTTAGAGGCTGTATTTTATATTTTTAACAACACAGCCAGTTGAAAGGCCTTGAATTTAGAACATCTGATCTGTCACACCCACTATGTTTATTTTAAATCACTGTTTTGTAGTTCTTATTACAAAGTGTAAAACATGTTTCTGGGAATGAAGCAGATGCAGCAGCACAGTATCTCAAAAGTCAAACACTGAATTGTTTTGGGTTTTTTGGCAGGCAAATGGCTTAAAAAGTCAAATGTTTCATTGTTGAGGTCAGTTTTAGGTTTCTGTTTAGATTCTCTGACTGAATTCGCAATGCCTCAGCGATAATGTGAAAGCTCAAAGTGTCTTCATCTCAGTAGCTGCGGTTTCATGGGACAATATTTCTTCAATATTTGAAATCAGTAATTGTTTACATGGACGCTAAATAACGTGATCGATAAGTTGTGCATTTCCAAAGCATTTAATCAGAATAGAACTCTTCTGACATGCACACAGCTTCGTCTAAGCTGCTGGAAATATCACAGAAGAAGAAGGTTTTATTTCAGCTTCGTTCATCTTTTCAAACACGTGTTTGAACAACTCGTTGTTTAGAGCCTTTCGACCATCGAGGCGTTCAACAAGCCTTAGATGTTTTAAGTTGGTGTGTATTAATAGACTCGACCTGCTCAACAGATCCTTTACTGCCGTCTTTTAGCCTGAGACAGTCCACTGCATCAGAGTGAGTCCAGGCTGAGATTGGCACATATTATTGTCGTGATCATCATGACCATCATCATTACCATCATCGTTTCTTCAGATCTGTTCTGAGCTTATAACAGCATGAGGATGATTGCATGCACACACACTCAATCTAACACACACACACCCCCTGTGGAACAGCTGGCATCTGTTTGGCTATGGCATCTTCATCGAAGGGGCCTCATCATCTGCCCTCCATCTTTGATTTGATCTGGCATCCGAGTCTCTTTCACTTCCCTCCACATGTCTTTCCCACATGCACCCTCCCTCCCTTCATTCCCCTTTTTCTCTTTTATCCTCTTTTGTCTCTCTCATCGCCATCTTTTACTGCCACACTCTTTCTAATGTACACATCATGCCACATCATATCGAATCCACTTACATTATACACACACACACACCTCCCTTATTACTGGCCATGGTATTTCCAACCCCCCTTGGTGTCACCTCCTCTGCTTCTTGGCTGTTGAAAAAAACGCCCTCTATCTCACCATCCAAGGACACCACACACACACACACACACACACGCGGGCGCAGCAAGGCAGTCACATGACATCTCCTTTGCAGCATCACTTTGAGAAACGTTACAAGTGTCTTCTCATGTCTGCTTCAGAGAGATGACTTGAAGAATAACGTCCCCACTGCTCAACAAGTCATTTATTTGAAGATAGCTTACCTGGGAATTGAATGTGTGCACAGGTAAAACTTGAGAAAGGAATTTTGTAAAGGTGCGTGTACCACAGCGAAGACGGGGAAACAATGGGTTGCTCCCCAGCTCCTCCTGTCCACATGTCTTTGGGAAAGACACCAAGTTGCTCTTGATGGAGACCAGAGCCTTGCATGGCATCTCCACTGTCCACTCCACGTGTGAATGAACTGTTACAGTTGAAAAACGCTCTATAATTGAAGTCCGTTTGTTGCTGCCGCTATTAAACCATATTTTTAGATTGTTTTTATGAGTGTAAATGAATTGTCTGTCTGTGCTTCTGTCTGAGGGCTCGCTTGCCTTGAATTGGCACGTGGAGGAACGAATGAAGCATTTGGAACTGAACTGTATGTGTGGTGTACATGTTGGAATGAAATGCGTTCAATATGAGAATCGAAATGTGTTGTTCTTGTTTGTTGTCTTGTTGCGTATACTTTTTGAAAAGGCTGATATTTTCGGGAGTGCAGAGAAATGGTGTTCCAGTAACAGAAGCTGTGATATGTTAGCCTCTGTTAATATACACATCTCTCTTACCCTGTTCCCCATCAAAAGAAGGCATCACTGATTACCTTACGTGTGTTTTACTCAATGCAGCCAGTCTATTGTCTTCACATTCTCTTTTCTCTGTGCCTGTGGAAATTATCCTGACCCTAATCTTTCTCTCTTTTTCTGCTCGCTGCCTGACCCTTTTATATAGTGAAAAGCGTCTGACGCCAAACTATACAAAAGGTGCTGTCACACCCAAAACAATGAGCACCAGGGAGATGTCTCTGTCTGCGTCACACTCACAAGCAGCCGGCAGACCAATATGTGATGATTTTAATACGCACTGAACACCAAGCGTAATGTGTTTAGCTGCAGCTGCCTGCATTAGTCGGCAAAGTGGTGTGTTGAAGACGCTCATGATGGAGCCACCCTTTGGCTTTACCTTTACTGTAGGGTCAAAAAAAGTGTTCTAAGTAATAATATATACGTTTTCTTTGTTTTACCATACACAATTCATAGACCCAATTATAAGTATTTGCTTTTTTATTTCACCCACAGTGCAACAAAACTGGCTAAACGTCAAACTTCTAATCAAATACAAATGATTTCTTTCCTTCTCTCGTCTAGATTTCTGTGGTAATTTCTCCCAAACTTGTGTCTGATTTCATTCATAATAATATATAAACACGGTCTGAATGAACATTCTGCATTACACAAGAATATTCAAAGCATTTCCCCATGGATTCTACTAATACTACAGAATTAATCTATATGTACAATGTGGCAGAAGCTTGATGACGGCAAGAGCAGGTCATACCACCTTTAAATTTATTAAGTTTCAGATCAAAACCAGTGAACTCTGATACACTCATGAGCTTCATTAGTCTCAGTCTCAAGTAGGTTTTCACATACAAGGAATAAGGATAAGAGTCTGTGTCAGGTTGGGTCCTGGGCCCATTCTGCTCTCAGCCATTTGGAGCAGATTGGATTGTGTACATCAAAATTACCAAAATTAGAGCACTAATTTGGCTGGGTAGTTTTTTTTGTTTTTTGTCCCCTTACCCACTCAGTCCATCTCCTAACACAGTTGTAGAGATTTTGTACTTCTTCTATGCTTTCGGTTGATATAATCCCCCCATCATGATCCTGTAGGCTGTAATGGTGTCACCGTTAGCCAAGCTGCTCATTGAAAGATGAAAGATGAACTCCAGCAACGCCTGCAGTGAGAACCTTATGTAAATGCATAGCATAATAAATTTGGTATTCATGCACATTATCATGTGTGGCTATGAATGAGTTTAATTATCATGCCCACACCTGACTGCCGAACTGGTGGCCAGTTGTCATTTTCACTAAGGAATTTTAGAAATCTTTCTAAACAGCGTCCAGTTAATGTCCAACCACCATAATCCAGATGAGAGAATCTCTGATTTGATAAAAATTTTGGTGTGTTTCTGAGTCACCTTCATTACCTCACAGCTTTTACCCTTCAGGCTACAAGCAGACTGCACCATAGTCTGAGAGGATGTTCACATAAAGAAAAAACTAAATTTGGATGTTCACATAAAGAAAAAACTAAATTTGTATTATTTTCAGCTGATCTTCTTCACCATTAAAGGACAATGTTCCTCTTCAGTAAAGATGGCAATAGAACTTTATTTATCAGTTAGAGTTAGTGCATTAGCAATACAGAGATTTATATTAGAAATTATATTATATAGCATTTCATTTTTATACTAATTTTACTAAGCACAATTTCCAATCTCAGAGCTCAAAAAAATTAAAGGAACACTTTGAAAACACATCAGATCTCAAGGGGGAAAACAATCCTGCTGGATATCTATACTGACATGGACTGGGTAATGTGTTATGATCGAAAGGATGCCACATCGTTTGATGGAAATGAAAGTTATCAACCTACAGAGGCTGAATTCAAAGACGAGTGAAGTGAAAAAATTATGCAGCAGCTCGTCCATTTAGCTGAAATGTCATTGCAGCAACTCAACATGGTCCTCAGTAGTTTGTATGGCCTCCACCTGCTTGTATGCTGCTTGACATCGTCGGGGCTCCTAATGAGACAATGGATGGTGTCTTGGGGTATCTCCTCCCAGATCTGGACCAGAGCATCACTGAGCTCCTGGACAGTCTGAGGTGCATCTTACAGGCAGCATAACGTTCTCCACGGCTTCTCCAGACCCTTTCAGGTCTGTCACATGTGCTCAGGGTGAACCTGCTCTCATCTGTGAAAAGCACAGGGCTCCAGTGGTGGACCTGCCAATTCTGGTGTTCTATGGCAAATGCCA
>JAVQJF010121806.1:0-11841 GCA_036023855.1 Gadopsis marmoratus | reverse complement strand
CCCGCCCCCGCCGGCCGGGCGGGGGGCCGGCGCGCCCCCCCCCCCCCCAACGCTTCACTGTGTAGGCAAACAACAAGAAAAGACACTAAACAAGTGACTCACAAGCTGAAACATGAATGCAGCTATTTCCGAACGTTAACGCCTCAATGTAGTGTCTCAGCTCTACTCTGCCTGGAGTTAGACACTAAGGTTAACTATTCATACTTCTGTGCATAGGAAAATCAATCCACACAACATAGTGTCAACAGGATTTACATCAAGCATCATTAAAGCATTTGTGAACAGTAAAGAATATCTATACAATGCACGAGCCTGCATGTCATCTCAAAATGAGGTGTGAGATGGAAAATAATGGGAAGACGCATTAGTATATGAAATAACCAAAAGCAAAACAACACATTAGTTAAATCATAATTGCTTAAATTAATGCTGATTCTATAATTTTTTCAGTTTTTAATTACATTCATTGAAAATGTTATTACTTTGTAAATTGTTCTTAAATGTGACAATTAATTCAGCTATTAACTAATTAAGTGATTTTTCTGCTGCTGAACCCCACGTGACAGACCATCTGTGCTATGAGTTAAGTGGACTGTTCAGGCTCGACACAGCGGGACCTCCAATGATATCTAACATCCTGAGCCATGTACCGACACAGACCATGGTGTGTTTAATGTTCTGGGTCTTAACTTCCCATCTCACTGTATATAATGTTAATTTTGTCTGTGTGTCTGCTGGTGTGTTGGCGTCAAGCTTCATAAAGGTTTTCATGACATACTGTATGCCTTAATTAAATGTTCGCATAGTCCTCACCAGTGGTGTAGTGCAGGGCATACACAGGTACACAGCATATACCAACTTAGTTTTCAGTCATCATTGCGTATACCCACTTCTAAATCCCCTGTGATGTGCATCATTCAGTACTGTGCATGTGAAGTGAAGGCATTACCCGCTCTCTGCCTCTGATTGGCTAGTACTCATTGCCTTTGTTGGTTGGGTTAGTTAAGATTAGGCATGAGGAGTGATGATTGGTTAGGGTTTGGGTAAGAATATCAGGGGCAGAGTAGGGTGGGCCATGCCTTCACTTCACCATCCTAGGAAAGATAAAAATATCACCTACCCATCAACTACCTGCCCTCAGACTACTTGCAAGGGCCAGTATTGATCGCAAAATCTGCACCTCTCCTGTGGCAAATGTTAATTTCATAATGAGCCTTACTCCCTGACGTGAAGCAGCAGAAGTTAAGCGACAATGTGCAAATACCACTGGCCCATTTATGGTTGAACTAAATATGCAAGAATAGTCTTACATGTCACTGTATATTACACACGGCATTTATCCTTTGTTGGATGGGCCACTTAAAAAAAAAAACTGGGGCATAAATTAAAGCATACCCACTTCTCCAGACACCACTACACCAGTGCTCTTCACTGTTTATGGGCACTTAAAGGAAAATTCCACCCTCTGATATGTTTCTCCTTTCAGGTATCAAGAGTCATCAAGACCTTTTTATGAACAGGTTTCCTTTTCTGTCCATCAACCCGCCCCATCGACTGTTCTTTCAACCAGAAAGCGGGTAGAACACATTACACCAGTTGACCTGGCACAATTGTGCTGAGCTGTGAATATATTCTTACCACTTCATAATTCAGCAGTGGGGAGAGATGTAGCTGTTCCACTGTTTACATCATATGCTGAGATAATCATAACATCTGAATGTTAGGACTGGATGTCTGGATCACATCAGCTCCATCACATGAACAGAAACTGTAACCCATACATGTAATACACTGTTCTACACCACTTTGAAGACACTGCTTTCAGTCACTATTGACATATTTAGATTATTTAGAATAAGACTAACAAACAGGACAAATGACCAAACTGTAGTATACAATATTTTCATTATTAATTAACCCCACTTTTTTTGACCACAATCTTACCATCAAAATGCTATTAATCCTTTGAAATTTCCTCTCAGTAACAATATTTAATAATTATTGTTTCAAAAGCTCTTCATCTTGACTACTCAAGTCATATTCACCAGGAGTTGAAATTGTTTCTCTCAGGTACAATTGTTGGACAGTTTACAGCAAAGACACAGAGAAAGCATAATGAGAGGGGGTGCAGGGTGAAATACAACAAACAGCAGGTTGACTAGGCCAGCAAGACGCCCTGACAAGACGACATGTTTTGAAATAAGAAATTTCTATTCAGCAGTAAAATCAGCTAAGAAAGTCTGTATGTCTAACTTTTGATTTGATCTGATTTTGATATGCATCTGTGGGAGGGTATGTTTGTCCCTTCTTGGATTTCAGTTTTTTATCTTTGCTCCTAACTGTCCTGACACTGAAGCACTCCAAAATGTGCTGCCAACAAAGCCTTTAACCCAGCGTTCAACTTTCAGAATGGAAAAGTAGCATAAATGGTATCAACATTGTGAGTGGGCACTCTTTTCCCCCATTAAGATGTCAAAGGCTAAGTGGATAATGGTATTGTCAAAATCCTTCAATATAAGGGGCTTAGAACTTGTCCGTATGGAAATCTCGATCTCACAGTCTGAGAGGCGATGTGGCAAACACAGTAGAAATGAGTTCTCACTGGGAGGCAACAGCTCAGAGACAAAGCTTGGTCATGGAAAATAGTTCAATCATAACATGATGTGTTTTTCCAGATGTAGTGGCAGCCCTCCAAAACGCAACTGGTCCTGATTAGCAACAGTGTGACAACTGTTAATGTTTGCTAGACCAATTAAAAACAGCACTGTCTGAGGCTGAATTTATAGACTGCTGAGCTTTTTCCACATTATCATGTAATTGGGTTTCTAGAAAGTGCAGTTCATTAACGGGCAAGAGGCAAAAGTAAAAGAAAAGCAGCATCATGAAAGGTTGAGACGCAGCTCCCTGCAGCCTGCTACCGTCACTGCTGAACATGTTTTGGAGCATATCCTTCAGCCTCTGGACATTTTTATGTATCGGTGACTTAAAGCTCTGAGTCAGTCCTCTACGTCATCCTCACCTTTCTTGATCTTGCGATGGAAGTTGATGGCATCCACAGAGGCAGTGACGATGTTGGTGTTGCAGTGCCGAGCTGCCACAATGCCGGCGACCTCGTCCATCAGCTTCATGGTCACACCTGTTGCAGGTAACACACACTGTTTGACTCTTGGAAAATATACAATACATACAATATTCACTGAGGCTCTCAAAGCTGTAAAGAGCAGATAACATTACTGTGACTAGTTATGAGAATATTACCATAGCACATAATCTGTCCTGTAGACATTAACATAATGTCGCAAAGTAGCCTCCAGTATTATGATTAATTTGTTTGTTTCACTGATAACCGCAAAAGTAGCCCTGACACAGGAGACAAGCACTGCTGACCCAACCTGAGAAAGGTCCTCTTCTTATCAATAAAACACCATTATTTTATCAGTTATCACATTCTTATTGACAGCAATTGACAACATATGTTGTCCCTGACATACAATGACATACAATGTTGTCCCTGTTAAATAAACAATAAAATAAAAGAGGCATTTCGATACAGTTGAAAGATCCAGAACACGCCAGCAAGTGGTCTTTGAGTTGAGATTGTTTCCCCACTGTTTCCAAGGTCAACAATGAACTGAACACTGACCTTAAGCTAGCTTGTGCACATGTACAACGTCTCATAATCAAAACAGCAACGTGTGGCATTCTGCACTCCTGTCATCACTAGCCAAACATCACAATTGCTCTTTAAATCAAAACAAGCCTTTAAGGGGAAATGTAGTCATTAAGATGGAGGGATTCTCAGTCATGTTTGAGACATTTCACTCAGAGTGAGATAGTTTGAAGTAAAAACTAATGTGTTTCCTGATGCAATTAGAGAACTATCCACCTGAAGCTAAATTATGAATGAGTCTCTCACTGCCATTTCCTCAACATTAGCTTCTCATTCAGACTCCTTAGTCCACTGGTGATAGTGCATCAGCCGACTGCCAACAGGAAAGTGTCTTAATAGATGTTCAAGTAGCTGACAAATCAGACGCAATACTTTATTGCCATTTCAACATAGTAGATAGGAATTTGCTTTGGTGAGCTCACACAAAACCAAACCAAAACAAAAAGAACCCCACCTCCCATACTGTCTTTAATAATTTATGTTACACTCATGTTAATATCAATAACATAAGTTCACTTTGTGCGAACCATGACTGTCCTCTCTAGGTAGCAAAAACCAAAGTAAGGTGACTTTGCTATAACTGCATTAAAAGTCTAAGGAGGCGGATGGTGTGTTGTGCGTACAAAGTATGTGACTGAAACAAGAGATGGACGCTGGTGTCTTTTAATGGAATAGTTTGACATTTTGGGAAATACGCTTATTTGATTCCTTGACAAGAGTGAAATGGGAAGATTTATAACATTTTCCCTGCAAAAACATGACACATTGTGGTTTGACATGGGGTTATGTGCCGGACTATTTCTTGGCCGGGCCCAGCAACTTCCTGATAGATTGGTGTCAACATGAGGTTGCAGGTAACCAGCAGAGAATCCAGGAAGCAGCTGCTCCTGGCCAAGAATTAGAATGATATCAATTTTCTCATCTAAGGGCTTGCGTTTTTTCTGGCAGAAAAGTGCTGGCAGGGTGCTGGAGAGCACTGGGCGTGTGTCCACAAAGCATTTGGGGTTTTTTTTTGTGCCAGCGGTGAGAGAAAAAAATGATGCATGTGCGGTTTGTTTCGTTACCTCTTAGTCTCTCACAAATAAGCTTCCCAATTTCCCAAAATGTCTGGCTATTCCTTTAGCCATGAGGGTGATCTTTCCCTAACCTTAACCATGTAGCTTTATTTATCTAAACTTAACAAGTCCTTCGGCATAGGTAGCAGACCATATGAAGTGTTCTTGGAACAGTCATATGGCACATTTTGGCGAACACTGATAAATGAATAATTTTGTCGCTCAGGAATGAGGACTTCTTGGTCTGTAGTTCAGTATGCGTGAAGCACAGTTAGATCACAGTTGTGTTTGTTGTGTGTGTTTGGACACAGTGATAGATGGACAAGATGGAATTTGATTATGCCGTGATAAAGGGTGGAGAAGGGAAATCTAGGCACACTGAACCAACCAACAGACATAAAAAGGAGATCTCGAGCACATGGCCTTCACCTGAAGAAGACATGCTGATGTTGCTGAGTACTTGCTGCATGTTGTTAAAAGTTTTTTTATGTGAGAATTTACACCCTGCCATGAAAACCTAACACAATTGGAACCCATTGTAAGTGAAGTGAATCCAGGATCAGACTAAACTACAAACACGCAACAGCCACTTTTCAAACCTAGAGGAGGTTAGTATTTGATACTAAAGAGATATATTTTGGGTTAAGTAGCACTTTTAAGATGTGAGAGCACATCAAATAATCCATCATCAAAAGGTTTGCAGAGCACTTTGCCAATTTGCACTGAAAGCTTGCAAATTATTTGAAGAGCAAGGGAACACTTTGAGCGGGAAACCAAAGTTACAGATTACAGTAAGGCTTAAAACCCATTATTCCCCTGAAGGAGCAGCAGCTCACAAAGTGGACACAGAGGAATTCACAACTCAACACCTGCATTTGTCTGTGTGTGCCACACACACGGCCTTGGCAGCTTTTGTCATGTGCGAAGGATGCGGTTGTTGTGGGTTTCTCACAGAAAGCAGGATATCTTGTATGGAGTGGGTGGGTTGGAGACGAGAGCAGCGAGGAAGAGGGTGGCATCTGTTTCTCATCTCGGAGAAAGGGTGTGTGCACTTTTGTGAACGTATGCTCATTTAAAAGATATTCAGACCCTTTACTAGACACTCCAGTTGCCCCCAGTCGTTCCCTCTGAGTTGCTTTTTGTATCTCATGCTACAGAAAATCAATAAGTCTGCTTGCTGATGGCTGGTTTGGCTCCCAAAGGCTCCTACCATCTGCACTGTGTGGCTGTATTTATGACAGCCAAATGTGTGGGAGTACAAACAGAATGTGCTGCTTACTCCCAAATGCAGCATTCACTGTAAAAGTGGGCCTGATGAGTTGATTAAGAATTAAACATGTCATTACTTTGACATTATCCCAAATGGCCAGAGCATCACTTACATTCAATTTTGCTGATGTTACTGGTGTGTACTAAGGTTTATTTCGGAAGTGAACTTATTTTTCTGTCCAAGCTCTTAGAGCTAAAAGAAAAATCCACGTAATTTTCCAACCAGATATCTTTTGCTCCATCACACGAAAGGCTCAATCATCTTCAACTCGAACCAAAAAACCCTGTTGATAGGACGTACAGCCATTAAAATTAATTAAGGCCGATGATGTGGCCACAGTTCGAAAAGGTGACGACAGCATGTCAGGCTTAAAGTGTGTTTGAGTATGGACATATGTCACGTCTTAAGCCTGTTGCGAGGCATTTTCCAAAACTCATCTTGTTTTTTTTCCCCCACCATCTCCGCTATGTTGTGAAAATTGATGGGATCTCACCTAAGATTGAAAATTTCCCCAGAGTGCAAGGCACAGCAGGCTGCTGCTATTCAAAGCCTGGAGTGGTCGTGTCTGAGCATGAAACACTTAGTGGAGATGGATCATGACCTGACAAGATGATGAAACTGAATGTAAACGTGGCATGACGCTAAATTGATCCTAAACATTTCAATTAAATTTAAAGACACCCTACCTGAAACTCATCTATGAACACTGGCAGTGAGCTGAGAGGAAATATTGAGCTCATAAAATTTGGGACGAGAGCTTATGGGCGCACTGTGCACAAAGTCAGTTTGTAAACTATACTGCTATAATCAGTATATTAACAAAGGATCACATGACTACTTGTATGTGAAAGAGATCACTCACAGTGATGAACCCACAGAGGATTATCAACCAACTCTGCAGGTCCCCTTTTTAGCAACTTTAAGATAATAGCCGACTTTACTTCTGGTTCACTCTCACCGCTATCATCAGCATTGTTTTCAGCCGCAGCAGGCAGCTGTTTTCTAAAACGTCCACTACGTACTCAGCACCAAACGTCAGACAGACAGTCTGCGAAAGTTAGAGACTAGCTGGTGAACGTAGCAGAGCATTTAACAGCATTAAACAGAGCTGAAAGAGTTCGTACTGGCCTTACATTGACCTGGTGGACAAACACAATATTTAGTTAATGAATGCTAGATATGGAGCTTCTTATGTCTAAAAAGACTGCTGGATTGTTGTATCATTAATTGATAACCGCTGATTCACCAGACTCAGTTTCAGCTGCTTCTGATGGCCAATATTTTAGAGAAATCTGTATTGTTTAATTGTATTAAATTAAATTATGAATTTGCTTGCTTTTAAAATAATATCAAGGCATTTGTAAGAAATAATCTATTGTATTACTGCTCCAATTAGATACGTAAAAGTATAGTCTTATTAAACATTACAAATGAAATCTAAAATTAGCATTCAATCAGATGATCAAACTGAGCCAGATAAGCTGCAATAAACAATATGTTTTTCTGCAGAAAATGTCGTTCTTTGCCTCCATCTCATAGCAGTCGTGCATCAGCTGATAAACTCTGATGATATTAATCCTAAAAAAAAAAAGAGACGCCGCATTTTTGAGCTTTAATTTGATTTGGTCTTCCATTTGCGAATAGTACATGAATTAGATTAAATTTGTATGCTGTTTCTCTGTAATGACATGAGGGATCTGATCAGAATGAAATGATCTTTAGAAGGTCATTTGGGGTAAATAAAGGAATCATAAGGGATGGAGAGAAAGCCCCGCTCAGCGTGCTATGGTATGAAGTGAATGCCAATGTGCTAAACGGCTAGACAGGAACATCCTTTTATGACATGAACTTTGTAACTTTGCATGACAAGAATAAATAGCAATGTACTGACGACTTGGTTATTTGTGGTTTGGACTGTGAATTTCTGAGTGGAGCCGTGAGAGTGGGCTCCCGTGGTCTTGTTCCCCGGCTCCCCCAGTGTTCCCCAGCTCTCCAGAACGAGGCTGGTGGGTGTAGGGGGATAATTACCCCAGTTTGCTCATGCTCTTCACTTAACCACACTCCCTTAGAGACTTCCCACGGCATAAGAGTAGCTATAAGTAGTAAAATGTTGCGAGTTTGGGTGTTGGGTGTTTAAAATACTGTTGTTTAGCAAGAGTTAGTTCTGATGGCAGAGCTGAGAGGCAATTACACACAGTGACTGACGAAGGTCTTCATTATCTAAATTGTTGGAATTATAGTTGCTTGTTTTTCCTCACCACATACTGGTCAAATTGTGGGAAAAAGCTTCAGAAATTCCCCAAAATGGGTCATTAACATTAATCAGCAGCAGCAGCACAGCAACTATAGCTGTAAACGCAGATGTCTATTGATTTCAGAGAACAATATTAACATTTCATTAAGCTGTTAAGGGGAAATGAAGGACAAGCGTTGATGTAGTGCACTGTGATCGGAATGTTAGATTGGTGTACAGATCCTCCTGCAAATCAAACCTTAGTTCAAGCACTAAATCGTGGCAAGAACTTTCCAACTGTATGTACAATGTTCCCTTTTTCTAAAATGCTAATCTTCACCCAGTTTTACTTTTTGTTGCCTTAACTTAAAACTCCAATAAAACCTTTCTAGACTAACAATGAATCAAGTCGAACCTGTAATGTGAAAGGGGTCACTCACAGTCACGAACCCACAGAGAAGTATCCCCCAACTCTGCAGTTCTATGCGCTATTTAACCTCTCTTAGCTCAATGTTTTGATTTTTCACATATGACATATGTGTGGTTCAGTCTCAACGCTCCCATCGTCTCCAACAGCAGGCAGCCGTTTTCAGAAAGAAAGTCCTCTGAAACACTACCTGCCCAGCACCAGACGGTAGAAAGACAAAGTTAGCAACTAGTTGGTGAAGACAGTGGAACATGTAGCAGTTTAAGAGGCAGATATTTTCCTCAGGAGTTTGGTACAAAGCACAGCTAAAGGGAGAATACCAATTGGATTTCCGTCAGGTGGACAGAAACTCCAAATGAATCCTAATGTCGCTCCGTCTCCTGGATGTGTAAATCAGCAACTGTTTGCCAACGTTAGCCATAACAACTTTAGAAGGCGATAATGCATATGTCAGGCTGTGCGTTTGTTGTGGTGCTATTCTGCCCCCAAAAGTTGATTAGCACAGGTTTAAAATGTTATTCCTAAAAAGACGAAAAGACAGCCTAAGTTTAAGCTTTTTCTTGTTCCTCTAAACATAACGCAATATGTCATGCAAACATATTGCACACACATGACATCTACTATCACATACCCTTTAAACGCCAAATACACTTTTAATTGTCTAATCTTTTAGGTTACCTGTTTAAGAGCTGTAATATTCTTGCTTTTTAACAACACATTCATATAGACAAGAGCCTGCGAGACAAGCAGCACTGGTCACACACTCTGCATACTATGTGTGTACCTGGAATATTAAAAAGCATATCCACTGAGACAGATCAGGGACAAATCATTCATTACCAACACCTGAACATCTGCTTTGACAGCTTCCGATTTTGTACAATTTAAATAAAACTAAACAGTATGAATCTCTGGGGGGTTACAATATTGTTACTGCTGTTAATAGAGGCAGAAAAAGCTGCAGCAACAAGAGATATCACACAAATGCAGGTAATTGCGGACAAGCTCTATTAGTTTCTTTTCAACCATTTCAACCATTTCAACCATTGCTGTTGTTGTCATTCGTTCGTAGTCTACTGCTGACCTTGCCTTACATCCTTGTACACTGCCCCCACGTTTCATGTGCTATATTGCATCTTGCAGACATACAGCATTTATTCCTACCAAAGCTTAATTTCACAAAAGAATTATGTGATTTTGTTGGATATTGAATTTATCAAGTATATCAAGTGGAGGACTGCGCTGTCCTTGAGTAACGGAGATGATTGTCTTTATTAATATCTACCATCAGTGGAACTATTGCAATGCCTGCAAAAAAAAAACCCCTCTCCCTGTACAGTCGATGTAAAAGGTTGAAGTGAGGCTCAATGTGAGACTGCAAACGAGGACAAGCGAGGCCAAGATAGCCCCGGGCCTGGCGTTACACACTCACAGGGTGACACGGCACACTATGACTCTCCCTTTGCCATAGGGTGGAAACTCGAATGCAGAGTGGGGGGGTGGGGGTGGGGTGGAGTTGGTGTGTATGAAGAGGAAAGACGGCTCACTCCAAAATGGGGGAAAAGGGGGCAATTAGTAACCAAGTCCCTAGTGCAGCCCAGTTGGCCAAGAGGCAGAATATCTCTGTGATTAGATTCCTTCTGACGATTTCCCCGAATGTTCTCGCACAGTGTTGTCCACCGGCAACAGGCATGAGAACAATGAAGGGGGTCTTCCGGGCAGCTCTTGTCACCCATCAAGCCTGTCTACTAACTTCAAGCCCTTTTAATTAGAACCAGCTCAGACACAGCACACATACGCAAGGCCTCCACTGATGTAAAGAGGAGAGAGTGCGAGACAGCAAAGCATGCGTGACCTCTGCCTCTCACACATATTCTCTCATCAGTTAACTCACTCCTTCCATCTTTGTATCTCTATTTCTTCCCTCTCTTCCCTGTTCTTGCCCTCTGCCTACCTATATCCACCACTGATAACTCCCTGTCTCTTTCTGTCCTTCTCATCCCCTCCCCAACAATTGCTTTAATCATGGACAGTATCAAATGGCTCAAACTGCCTCCTAATGAGATGTTACTATAGAAACAGCTCCTGTTAACATTACTGCCATGCAGCAACCCACCCACCTCCTCTTAGACAGTCCCATAAGCTGCCTATCTTTTTGTATATTTTACCATTCCAGCTGTGGTGGGCTTTATTAAGCACGTTAACAAATTGGTGTGTGGCTTTAAGTTCCACAAATTGCAAGCGAGCGCTGTCATGGTTACTGTTAAACTGTGAGCTCCATGCACACCACAGGCCTGGGAAAATCACCGCGCTACATTTCCTGTAATGGAAATTCTGTCAGATAAAGGGCTTTCAGATAAAATGCACCTCTGGCTGGCTGCGATTTTAAAGGTCAATGCCTCCTGAAGATTATGTTTCTAGATGTAGAACTTGGCCTTTGTAACAGGAATAAACATGGTAAACTTCTGTTGTGAACTGGGTAATGTTCACTTCACCACTGAAACATCTGCTCCATTTTGTGTTTGGATAATATGAACTCGTTAGCTGGCTAATACTGGTACCAGGCAAGGTACTGAGGATCAACTAAATGTGATTTTAAGTAGGTATAGTGCATTAATACAGATATTTTCTAATTTCTAACTACCATTGATATGGATAGCCAATCTCATCATAATGTACAATTTGCTAAATTGATATAAAATGTATAGGCACCTGATAGAATAAATGTCTTGATAGAAATAATAAATATCTATGTTCCAGGTCCTTTGTGCAGCTCTGTGAGCCCTTAGTCATCCTCTGCCTCCAGCTGATCCCCTGCGTCATTACGTGAAGACCAGGTACTTAGCAAACAGTATGATTGCTTTTCTTAAACAGCAAATATGTAGGGGAAACTCATCCTCCCAGTTTTCTACAGAATGCCTCTCATTGGTAGACAACTGACAACTTGTTGGTATCACCCAACTTGTGTATCTGTTTCCTTCCGTCTAAGTGAAATACTGTATGCAGTCAAATAGAGGCCTTTTTACACCATTCTTTGGGTTGTCGTGTTGAATCAGTTTGGTGCAGGTCAGTGCCGGTTCTAGCCTGCTATATTTGGGTGGGCAGGGACAAATAATGGGTGGGCAACTAGGCCGAAAGTTGCCGGTTCAAATTCCTGACCATAAAACAGATTGGGAGCTAGTGAAG
>JAVQJF010121801.1:0-12991 GCA_036023855.1 Gadopsis marmoratus | reverse complement strand
TTTGGTTCTGTTGCTCCTCTAACTCCCACCAAAATTGAAGACGATCTGTTTTAAGGTTTTTTACAATTAATTTATCATATTTATTGTAAAGGACAGGGATGGCTGAGCCCTCTTAGCCCATTGATACCAGCCGTCCCTGCATAATTCTGTTGTAAATGGAAGTGACAACAATTTGATATGTTGTTTGAAAGCGGCGTGATAGCGAATTGTATTTGGCCCTGTTTAACACCCTTTATTCAGAAAAGATAATTGGTTGTGTAAAATGTTCATGCAGCCCCTGAGACTATTTGAGAGAGAGAGTAATGGGCGTTGATTAACCTTGTCATAGTTGTTGACATCTCACGACCATGCGGTTCTTACATGCAGCACCCCCACCCCCGCGTGCCAAAGATACGTGTTAAATGTGTGTTTTTCTTTATCATTACCTTTGCCTTGACAGATGCATTCAGAGTGGAGTCACTGTTCTTTCAAGCAGAGTTAGAGACTGAGACGGTTAGTTTCTGAACCCGAACTTCTGAGGCAGTGATAGTTTATGACTCAGGAGGCTGAGTAAGAAATAGGGGGGGGCAGTTTGGGATAGCAGGGGGGCTTGGCCTTTCTGGTCTCCTAGCTGTGGTTTCTGCACATTTGGCTGGCAGACAAGTGTATTGTGCATGGGTCCTCTTTGATGTGGCGGTGTGATGATGAGTTAGCACACATATGATGGAGTGGGTATGTGTGTGGTATCCAGAGCTCTGCCTGACATATGGCCATAAGAAAATTGAGAGGCGGGATTCAAGGGGAAGTTTGGAATATATATTACAGTTTACAGCCCAAACTCCCCCCCCCCCATAAAATTAGAGGAAAAGCTGTGGGCTCTGCCAGTTACGTAACTTCTAAAGACTTCCTGGTGAAGACGTGCTATGTTCAAAATGACACATCTGGGTAAGTTATTCATAGATTTGGTTGTAGATTCAAGGAAATTGTGGAGGATGAACTCACTTAAACCTTCCCAAGGTTTCCAATAATTTTATCTGAATTAAATAATATAGGGCAGACTCTTATGATGTACATCACTGGTTATAGCCAGGCATTGCCTTCTCTCAACCCTTCGTTGCAGGTTCTAAATGCCTTTGAGCTGTGTGAACCAAAAAGTGGCATCCCCTTGTCAGATTGTTTCATTTTAAAGTGATTTAGTATCACACTTGCAAAAAATTAGGAGACTGGCAGAAGCCTCATGACAAAAGAAGCGTCAAAATCAAAACAGCAGAACCTGAACTCTTCTAACCTTCAATGCCTAGTGTGTATCAAACTTCTCTTTCACTTAACCTTCCATAATGGTGATGACATCGTGATGTTTGTTATTCTGTCAGATCTTAGAGAGCTAACATTGTACAGCTGTATTTAGTACCAAACCCAAAGTTTTGAACATTGAAATGTTGACCTGTTAATGCCACTACATGAAAAGCCAGGGGATCACCAAAGTGATAAGGTTTCATCCTCCGGGCACTATGGATATATGTACCAAAGTTCACGGAAATATATCCAATCGTTATTAATACTTGGTATTTTAACATCCCTAGAGCCCTTCTGCTAGTGTGGCACAACATTTCATTCAATTCAATGAAATTTTATTTATATAGCGCCATATCATAACAGAGTTATCTCATAGCACATGTTAATATAGAGCAAGTCTAGACCAACTCTATATGTATAGACCCAACAATTCCACCACGAGCAAGCGCTAGGCAACAGTGGCAAGGAAAAACTGCCTTTTAACAGACAGAAACCTTGAGCAGAACCAGGCTCTGGGTGGGCGGTCATCTGCCTCGACCAGACTTATTGTTACCAGTAGGGCTATTTCTTGGCCTTAATTAACACCCCATCTGGGTGTACATCTTTTAGATCTCCTTCATGTCAACACTGAGATATTTCACTGTCCCACATATAGAACTGACACAACTGGTGTAACTGGCGTTGTGCTGAGCCACGACCCCCACATGCCTGTCACATCCTGAAGATTAAAACAAACAGTGAGGGTTAATTGCACACACTGTTCGGTCCAGGTCAAACGGTGTGTTTGTTCAGTCAGAGGTTTGGAGTAGCTTTGATTGAGGCAAAGCGTTTGAATGGGTTCAGGCTGTGTGTCATTGAGGTGGGCCTATGTTCATCATCAACTCATAATGACGCCAGAACTACTGTTATCGCATCTTCTCCCTGTGGGTGGTTTTCCTCTGCATGTGTGGGATTCAATAGTGCTACTGCCCTTGATCCCGCTCACTCTCTTGTACCTCTCTCTACTCTGTTCTCTTTCTTTTCTTCTTTCTCTCTTCCCCTCTGCTTTTTCCCATGTCAACGTCTGTAACTCCCACAGAACTCCCAAGCAGCTCCGATTGTGAGGAAGTCCTTCCTGAGATTAATACACACACACACACACACACACACACACACAGACACACACACACACACACGGACACAGGCGCATACACAAACTTCCTCGTCAGATTTACCCCCTCTCATTCGTCCTCCCACAGACATCCTGTTTGTCTCTGGTAGCTCCTCTGCTCCCTCAGATGAACATAAGCTAGGGAGGCACAGAGTAAACACAAGAGCAGTTTCTGAGAAGAAGGTGGCACGAAAGCACAAAGGACTCCTAAATACAACCCCAATTCCTGTCAGTCGGGCCTCTAGCTTACATTATTATCCTCTGTCACCTTGCTCCTGTGTTTTTTATTTTTATATTCAAATCTTGTTGATAGTGTGTACCAATTTCAGTGACAATCAGTTTTAACCAGGATCTGGGACCTCGCCAATCATATTGCTGCCACGTTTTCGAGCAGTGCTCATGGAATGAGAGAAACCTTGTTGATTTTTTTCTGTAATCAATTTCCATTATCTCTCTCCACAGTGGTAGGCATCAGCTCTCAATCCTGTCTTCTCATCCGTAGAGCAGTCTATCCAATCCATTTTACCCATCTGCCAATCTCCATCATTTCGATCTTGGTTTGTCCCCTCTTCCCTCTCTTCTCTGTCTCCCTTCACTCTATCCGTGGCTAATCCATTACATCTTCTAATGGCTGCTGTTTTGCTCTGTAAAGATAAGTGTGAGGTGGATTGGCATTTCTGAAGCCATGCATGTGTGTATGTGTTAGTAACTAACACCTCCCAATCTCCTCCATGAAGCCTTATCCCATATAGTGTAGGTTTTGTATGGTCACAAAGAAATTACAGGCATGAGAAGATTTTTAATGCCAGAAAAATTCTTTCTGATCACTGTGGGTCAGTGATTCAATAAAGGCCTCTAGTTTTATTGTTTTTATCTAAAAGAAGTAAGATTTCTTCCCACGTTAATTACTTTCAGCTTTTCTGCAACTCCAGGTTAGTCATAACAAATATTTTAGTATCTTCTCCAGCGTCCCCCCACCCCCACATGTTCTTAAGCTAAATTTAAAATATGTGCACAATATCAAGTAAACTGAAACATCAGTTATTTTTTCATCACATTCTACTACATTAGCTGGCATTTCTAACCATAGGTGATTAGTCCTTTTGCAGTGGGTGAAGCATTCACCCATCCATGGGTGGCACCAGGAGCTCTGTGCCCCTCATAACAGCACATTTAGAACCTTGAAACAATCAATATCTTTATTAAATCTCATGATTATACTTAAATATCTTTATCTTTATTAGCCTGCCAATTTTTACATACTAAGAATTGCATTTCAAATTGTCAAATCATTCAAATAATCTTTTACACTACTTTTTACTATAAAACAAAATTACATTACTTTAGATGTGTTACTTAGTAATGCATTATTGCTCAACACTGCAGCTAAATGAGTGCCAAGCTTACAAATACACGATTATGAGTCATGTATAACAATACATCATTACTACCGGGCCTGACCATTCAGGGTTTCCCCCAAATTTTTGTGCAACTGCACCTACAGCAGTATCTTGTTTTTGTCATTTTTTTGTCAGGATTTTGATTAGATTATTTCAGATGACCTTTTTAGTCACATGACAGCTTAGTCCACAGAAAGTTGGCACAGCAAACACTGACGTTATGACGTAACAGGCTAGTGTTGGATAGTCCTCTACAAGGAGACATGTAAGTCTTCTTTGCCATACATGACTCTACTACACTGGTAATGACATTAACTGTGCAGTCATAGAAAGCTGGTATATCTGAATTGCTGGTATTCCAGAAGAAATTTCCAAAACAGGCAAAGATATGGCTTTAATGCTGCTATCTCACCACACACATTGCATGCTGCCAGGATACAATTGGAAAATAAAAAACATCTCTTCGTCTAACAGTTATGGTCTCCTTGAAATCGTAAAAGACCATTCAGATTAGTAATTGTTGTCGCGCTGCTGGAACCCCCACTGTGCCAGTCAGCGCCACTCCCTCTGATTTAAAATCATGAGCCTTCAGTGTTCAGCCACATCCAGATGACAACTCTCTCCATTCATATGTTTTATGAATCATCACTGTCGCCACACAGCAAATGAGCGCAGCAATATTTAGGACAAATGGCACTGTTGAATAGCCCTGCGAAACAATGCTTTTGAATATTTTAGTACTCTGAAAAGCCTTATTAAAGCAGAGGGTAGGGGGATGACATCCATTTCCTAGAGCTGTGTGGGTGCAGTGCAGTACCTTGCAGGGAGGTACCGGGATTAGCAGTCGACACTGAAGTGCTGCTGTGGCTGATGGGTTGTTTGTGTTGCAGGGTGCAGTTTCCTCAGCGCAACGAGGTCTGGCTGCCAGAGAGGCTGTAGAGCGTGCGGGCTGTGGCATTTGCTGACTGGCTTTCTACACAGCGTCTGTGGAGGCAGAGATAAGCAGTGACACACACTCTGTTGACGTCATAGGTGGACTTTGTGTGTCTGTGCAAGTGTGTGATGTGTTTTTTTTTTAACAGCCAAGGGGCATCTGGGTTAGGTGCCAACAAGCTCCTGGGGCCAAACGTTCAGAGAAGGACAGACAGAGAGAGAGAGAGACAGGAGCGAGCGACAGCTTGTGTGGATGAAAGACATGAGGAATGACGGTGAAAATGGTGTGAACCACGGCACTGAATAGCCTCAGATGCAGCGCATCACAGATGGTTATTTCCCATTTACTCCCATCGCATTTTCATAAGCTCCGGTCACAGAAAACAGATCACCATATTCATTATGAATCCAAACATCTCCCTTTCTCCCACCGGGTCAACTCTCCCTCAAAGCATGGGCGACCCTCCCATGCCTCGGAGGCTGGGCCAGGCTCCCTGCGAGGCAGCTCCAGGTAATGGCCTGTGAAATGACTGGGCTTTTGTTGGTCGGGAGTCTCACTGGAGGCCCAGGCAGCTTATTTATGGAGCTACTGTGGTCTTTCTCCTGGCCTCAACACCTATAAATACATGGGGAAGGTTAGCCTGCTAAAACAAACAATGTTGTGAGCCGTCTGAAATAGAATATGCAATTCTGCAGCCCGGCCCTCTATAAAAAGAGCTGGAGTCTATCTTTAGGTGGGAGGGAAGTTAGATTTAGAATTTGCAGTGTGAATGCTGGTTCAGATCTAGTGATGACTTTGAGATGTAATAAGGTGGTATTAGAGTTCAGACTTTATTGACCGGAACTATACTTATAGGTATTCAACCTCTACTGTCAGTGCAAAATGTTTACACTGGGTTTTTATGGCAACCACATTTTCCGTTACAATGACACAATGCAGCCAAAAACTTTTATATTTCTTGAAATTTCTTGAAAATCAATCAGGCACAACTGGCAAAATGAGCTTCTCATTTGTATGATTTAAATTGTGATTTTTTTGTTTTGCTTTTTACTTTAAATCTTCACCGAGCTTCCACGGCCCAGAACACCTCACAGTCAGGTTGTAGTTGGAAGGTAGTAGGTGTCAGTGAAATAGGTGTTGGCAGGCAGGTTCCATATGTTATACCTGGACAGATTTCAGCACATATACAGTACAGGAGCACACGCATGCTGGAGCTAGGGTAGATCTGCATAATGGATATAGAAGACGCTCTTGTTAGTGTCTGGTTTTAGCTGAGAAGAGCTGAGCACAGCAGACAGGACTGGAGAGCAGCCCAGTCCTGGAGATGGCAAACGTGGTTAAACTGATAAAACTGTCATTACCGTGTTGGAGGCAGCTGCTGAGGTGCAAGGGCGAGAGAGAAAGAGTAAGAGAAAAATATGAGTGAAAGAGCACATCCTGTCAGGGTTGCTGGCTTGAAGACTTTTGGTTTAGACCAATATCCTGGGCTAATATTGGCCTGGCAGGTATTGGATAATATATTGGATAATAGAGGTTCCTCCCAAACCATAGCTAGAGAATTTCTTTAGCATTTTCATTTACTTGTCAGACCTTGACCAAAACAATTCATCCCAGCCTGTAAACCTTAAAGGATGGATCTGGTTCAAAAGAAATCCGTATTACATATCATTATTACTCACCATGTTAGCTGCTAATACCTGGAAATCTCTGAGAGGAAGTCTGATGGAATGCAAGAAACTTAAGCAGTTGATTAGCCAGGTTAAGCACCAGGTTAGCCAAACTTATTTGGCAAATTTGGCAAATTAAGGCAAATTATAAAGGTTTTAACCAAACTAAATTAAAATTTTACTTACACCTTAAGACCCACTTTCTGGTTTCACTTTGACCCACCATATACTGTATGAGAGTAAGAAAGTTTATTAGTGCACTCACTTTCAGTTTTACCTCCAAAAACACTGGTTTAGATAATCTGGCTAAATGTTAGCTTGTTTAGCCATTTCGCCTTGTCCCAAGATCTCAGTAATAACTTTGGTAATCACAATGCTATAATAACTGATAGTGACACTCTTTCCATTGCCAAGCAGTAATTTGTCCATATCAGTTAGGATCAAGGGAGTCCCACTATTTCCTTAGGCACATGTAGCATTGAAGTGGCAAACATTAGCTCCCCATCTTTTTCCCACTATTTCAATTGTTATGTTCATCTGGGACATGCCATTTCCTTGTTTTGTTGCCCCATCAGTCTCAATGAACCAGTTGAAGAAAGTTTCCATAGATATCTCTGGATATGATTAAAGTTTTAGTCTGAACCAAAGTTGCAATAAAGGCAGAAGGCAGAGTGTCTCACTTTGCCTTGAATAGTGATTATGCTGCTGAATCAACTAGAGGAATGCCATTAGTTTTAATGGAGCATTATCTTTTCTCGAGTTCTGATGTTGTTTCAGAGGCTTTTCAACTCTGAACAAATGAAGAAGGGGCCACTGAAAATACTTACATTTTTGCTATCAGCAGTTTTTGTCCAAAAATATCAGTATCGGCATTGAATAAAGGTCAAACCCTAGCAGAGTTAGCTCCTGTAAAATCAAACATGCTGTTCTGCCGTGCTGAGAGAGGAAAAGGGGAGCAGTGCGAGGGAGGGAGGCGGAGGGTTTGGAAGGTGTTATGTTGCAGCGTGGTGCCAGGGGAGCTGTGAGGCTTGGCAATGAGGTGTGTGTTCACATCCCCAGTTTCCCTACTGCTGCTGAAGAAAGGGGTGGAATAGAGCACAAGGGGAAGGGAAAGGCAGTAGACAGGGAGGCTATGGAGACGTATGCCAGGGACAATTTACCCATCTATCACTCTCCAGCGTTAATCAAAAGCTAAATGTGTGGTTTGGTTGCGAAAAAAAAAACCTGCAGCCCCTTACGTTCACCGTGCTGTTACCTGGGCACATCGCTGAAATGACAGCCCCTCAAAACATTTTCATCCAAGGTGTAAATAAACCACACCGATCAGTCCTGCTGGGTTTGTACAATGCGTCTGACTAGATACGGCTGCAGGACAAGAGTATGAAAGATTTAGTCCATTCTTGCACCACACATCCTAAAGTTTAGGTAACAAAAGTACTTTGATTAAGGTTAGAGAAAAAGGATGGTTTTGTTTAAATATTTCAATAACTACACTCCTTGTTTTGTTGACTTTTTCAATATTTGACCACAATCTCTTCCTAACCCTGGCATTGTGCTCACCTCACCTTTCACATTGATGTGGCAAACTTGTTAATGCCAAATAGTTGCATATATCTGTACACATCAAGCAGACACAGACCTACATTGGCATTCCATCGGAGTCATGTTTCTGACCACCTAACGAATGTAAGTCCAATATTCACAGTTCTTTTAGCTGTGGTTTGGCCTAAAATATCTGGCCTTCTAGCTAAATGCTGAATGTTCACCAGGTAGTTGCTAACTTTATCTGTTTGTTGGTTCTGGGTGGGTAGCGTACAGTGGGTTTTTCAAGTTTTTTTCGTTTCATTTTGCTGAAAACAGCTGACTGCTCTGTCTGAAAACGATGCTGAGAGGGAGAGAGTGAACCAAAACGGTTTATTTGCAAGCCACGAAACCAAAACAGTTCGCAGAAGGACGTGGGAAAACATATAAAATACGTGAATGTTTTGCAGATACATTCAGGATGAACATTTTGCAACTTTGCGGATATTATAATTAAAATGTTTTCTAATTATGTTGATTTAAAAAAAATGATTTGGGCGGCAAATGTGTTTCTCTCAAAACGTGTTTACTGCTACAAATTAATAGAGATGAGGTTGCTCATCCACCTAAATTAAAACATTGTTGCCTTTTGAGCAGAGAGGTAAGAGAGATTAGGTTAGGACTACAGTTAATATGGCAGACTTGTTGTTAAAGGTTGTGTGGAAGCCTGTTGTTTATATGAACAGGCTTGTCTGACAGAGTGTCTGGGCTTATGGTGTTGATTTGATGTGTGAAATGGTGTAGAATCCAGTTCACTGGCTCTGTTTTGAACAGATGTTATTGGCGTTACCAACCAGGACAGGTGCGCCCAGATAAGGCGACAAATACTTTAGTTTTTGTGTTTTACATTGCTACACCATATGAATATAACAATATACAATAAACAGGGAATTTTTTCTAGACCAATTTTCTGTGACATGACACAATGCCAAATATAGCTCACCGTTGTAGAAACAAAATATTTTTATGATTTCATTTCAAGAATGAGTACAATTTTACGCCAAGACTTGTTAAAGGGGCTATGGAGTTTTCAGAAATGAATTCCCTGGACTCTGTGCGGGTCGCTTACAGACGTTAGCGAACTCCATTTCTGAGCTAACGTTTGATACTGGTGCTCGCTTCTTCTTCTCAACTCTGAACTGGAGCTGAAGACAGGCAAGGCACTCGGGAGGGTGCATAAAGTCACATCTGTTGGATTTCGGTGGAAAAAATGTCCAGAGTCTTTTACACAGAACTCCACAGGCTGATATAGGCAACCGAGAAAGTTGTGAAAGGTCTTATTTTTTTAAGTTAAGTTACAGTGCATTCACAAACAGGCAATATAAACTGATTAAAACTTGAAATTTTATGTGAGGACGTACATACAGTACCTTTAAGATGAATATTTTTAAAGTGCACTTTATGAAAAAAGCATGCAGTATACTGCAAACAAACAAAAACACACACAGACAAATGAAGCTGAAGCACAAAGTGAATCCAACGCCCAGAGGCTCCTGTTAGTGCAGTGTGAAGTCCGTTGAGGTCATTAGGATGATTTTATGAATACAAACTATTTCAGATGAAGTATTCGTGGCAAAAGGCTGCGGTTGGACCAGTGGTTAGTCCAAGATAATTTTGATGGAACATTTTATTAGTCTCCCAACTAATGTGTATACCTAATACTGCTTATAAAACATAAACATAAAACAAATAAAAGGCAGTGATTGTGAGCGATCAATAGAATGTCGCCTTGGGGGCCTTAACTTTGAGCATTGTTGTTATAAAGTGCTGTTCTTCTTGAATGCGCCCCTTGGCCTTGGTCTGCTTTGTGTTGAGCCTGAGTTGGGAGGGAGGAGTAGAGAGAGGGTGAGGGGTGTGTTTAGGTGAGGCGAGGGGGGAAAGCAGGGTGATGACACCAAAGTGAAACTGAAGGTGTTGGTGCAGAGGGCTGGCACTCTGTGGTTTGGGATTGCTGCTAATGTAAAGTGTGATCTGTCTGTCACTTTGACTCACTGTCAACAGTCTTTGCAGTCCTGTTAGATGCCTCACCTACAGCTGGGATGTGGCCTATAGCGTGGTAAGAAGTGGCACAGACAGTTTGGTGTCATGTTGTCCAGAGCTTGCTTTATTGGCTGCTGGCAACGCAGCCACACCTACTGTTACATTCATGACCAAAATGTTGGAATTACTCCGCTGGTTGCCAGTGGGTGTGCATGCATATTCCATTTATTCTGCTCAGAGTAACATTGCCCAGCCACCCTTGTGCACATGAAAGGATGTTGTCCAATTTAAATGCAAATTTCCTCATGGCACTATTTGGGTAACATAGGCTTGACAACATATATTAATTTGTTTTAATTTGTTTGATAATGCATTATTTTATAGAAATAATATTTATTTTATACTTTCCATTTGAAATTAAATCAGAGGATTCTGACTGACTGGGGAATACATTTAATTTGTGCTCACACAAGAATTTCTAATTAATATTAAACAAATTAATAGAACACAGTGTTAAACAAAGCTGTTAACCTGACTGTGGAGGTTCGTTCTTGGCCTTGGGAAGCTATATCTGTAGTAAAATACTTTCAGGTAAACTCAAGGTTCACTATTCTGGAGCATTTCTTGGAGGTTCTCAACCGTATCACACGGCTTTCCATAGCAAATGGAACAAGCTAATCCATCATCGTGTCACTGGTTATGTAATAACAAGTGGCAATTGAGAATGGGGGTGGCCTCCACGGTTTGATTCCCGACAGAGACCTGTCATTAACCATCATCATAACAAAACTATATGAAAGCCGAGCAGCACATTTATACCCGCTTTACACTGCAGGAACCTCTCCATTGACCCAGGAACTGTTTTAGAAACTAAGGAACCTTACCTGTGTTTCAAATGGAGGAACCAGGGTTTAGATTTAGATCCTCGACCATAGTTCCTGGTCCCCGAAGAGTTCCAGGAACAATCAGGGTGGAGTTTGCAGTGTGGGACATTGCTCACTGGTCAAGCACAAACCTTACAAATGCTTCATTCATTCAGTAATCAAGAATTGGGACAAGGAGTGGGCATTTCTTGTAATGCTTATTGATTTTAAACAAACTTATATGTAGTTGACTTCCCGACAAGTCTAAAAAGAGAACATACAAATTAGTGAGAAAGATCAGCAATTAAGTGATTATAGCAAGTGCATGAGAGAAATCAAACTTTATTTATTTGTTTCAATGTGATTACGTACCAGAGCAGAAATAAATAATCATAAAAGCTGCTACTCGTTGCTACTATAAGAGATAGACACCTTAGAGATAGAGTTTCAGCTTCTTTGCACCTCTGCATGTCTCATTTACATCCATTCATTATATTCATTTAAACATCAGAGTTGCGCAACAGTACATATAAAGAACAACTTGGTGTTGATGCTTCCTTGTGTGTGAAAATGTATGCTGTTTTAATCATGAATTAAAACAACATACATGAATCTAAGTTTCACAGTTCTTGAGGTGGAGTGGACAGGCAAGCAGTAACGCGCAGAAGGGACTTTTAGTTCCTAGTATAGTTCCTGAGTGTAGCTCCTAGAACTATTGGTTGACAAGTGACATTGCTGTATATTAGATTATCCACAGCCATGGAAAACATTTCCTGTTTATTTTCTACTTCTGTATCACAGTACCATGGTCGAATATGTTGGGACCAAAATCACCACATTATTCTGAGCTTGGTTATCTTACCGAAATGCCACTGCTGGACTGCACCTACTGAGCTCTCCTTCCTTTGCTGAATGCATCACAAGACCAGTCCCAGACGCAGTCCAGGTGTTTACTGTGTGGTGAGCTGCTGTCTTAGGAAATCAGGAGAAAAGAGTACGTAAGTTACGGCCGCAAATTCAGTGAGAACCAGTGACTTGTGTCCCCTGCTGAGTTCCACAGACTCCTCCACAGTCAGTCTGACAAAAGTTCTGCTTGTTGTTTGATGCTGATTTGACTGATTTGGCATACTGGTCTTCTCCTAATGATGATGTTTTACAATTAGCTGTGAAAAATGTGCAAATGTTTTTCCTCGTCTTGGCAACAGTTTTTTTGGCACTATGTTTAGAGAGTGCATGTTCTCGGCCAAATCAACATTTATGATAGACTATCCCAGATGGGATGTTGCAGATGGTCGCATGATCTGGCCTCTATTGGGACAGTTTCAGGCATACCCAAACAGTGTGCAATAATAATTTGTGAAAAATATTACCATGACTTACCATGAAATGCGTTTATTGTATTGTTTCTAACCTACTCTTCAATCAGTAAATATAACACGACTGAGTTTTTAATATAATCAGATGTTTTCCTGCTTTTCTATGTAAAAATCCCTCAAATTCAGATTCATACATCATGTATCACTTCATCTCTTCACCAGCTTCATGTAACACACTCATAATTGCACGCGCACACACAAAAATCATTCATATCCGTTTCAGATGTTTACTGCAGATGTTATGTTTGTGGCACAGCCTAACTGTAGCGTTAATCATTTCTGCATGGTGGAGAAATCCACCCATCCCTCTCACCCATCTCACAATAAATCCACATCCTCCACGCTTGGAAGGGTTAACACCACAAGACGACAAATTATTCCAAACCATCCAGGAACCCATGTAAGTGCCTCTCCGGCGTCACACAGATTGATCGATTGCTTTGTTTATCAGTCATAAAACTATTAACAATCAATCCCCCCCCTTTCTTCCATCTCTCTCTTCCCAGAGCAGTTTTGAATATGGATGATTATATATTCATTAATGCATGGGTAGTTGTGCGTTAGTCTAATGATCCATGTGTGACTGGGATGCATTGAACACAGATTACTGCACAGATGCCCATTGAGGAATGGTTTAAGAGCATGGTTTACGTATCAGAAAAGACCTGTTAGTGTCGGGGGGGGGGGGGGGGGTGATTGAAAATTACAACAATAAAAAATAAAAAAAAATTTTTTTTGTGACCTTGCACGTGATCTGTAACAGGC
>JAVQJF010121800.1:0-28114 GCA_036023855.1 Gadopsis marmoratus | reverse complement strand
AGCAGCACTAAGTGAAATGCCACAGTTCACCAGCAGCAACACCAGTCCAGTTGTTGGTGGAAGAAGTTGGAGTTCAGAGTGTTCAACGTGAAGAATAGAATTTCCTTTTGTCAATGGTTAATAATAATCAAATAATCAAAAATGAAAATAATCATTAAATATCATATAATAATATAACTGACATGACTCAAACACTTCCAGGATTTTCTTCACCAACCTGTGGAGAGGATCATTCAGCACAAACAGCTGCAGATAATTACTGTAACATCCTCCGTCTGACTCCATTTGGGTTCCTATTTTTTTTATTTCTACAAATCAGATTTTTAAAATTTTGTTTTTGCTGCAGTGACTGTTTCCTCTCAAGCATCAGTAGATTTAATCTGCTGTTCTGCGTCTCTCGCCTCCCCTCTACTGCTGTAGTGTGTGTGTGTGTGTGTGTGTGTGCACGCGCTTTTCATATCCGTGTGCACGCCAACTAACCCTCCACACACACAGCCATGCCATTCTCTCCTCTCCTCAAACATCCCTCTCTTGTTCCTCTCTTTCTCTCTCTACACCACTCATTCACTCTCTCGCTCACTGTGGTGTGTGTCTGTGTGTGTGCGTGCCTGCCGATGCGTCGCGATGCGTTTGCTGGCGAGCAGGTGTTCCGTACAGTCAGTCCACAGTAGCATGCAGATAGAGACACACTCCCACTGACACACACACGCGTACCCAGGACCGAGCATCGTATCTGGGGGCTGCCGGACTCCCGCCCCCCCCGAGATGATCCAGAGCTCCAGAGGCAGCCAGGAGGCATCAGACACAGAGACTGAGCCCAGCAGAGGAGACTCGGGTGCTCAGATAGATCTGCTGCTGAACAGCCTGTTGTTCTTCCACCGGAGGATCCTCAGTCTTTTACCTCCAGCCTCTCTAGTGAGTATTACTGATTGTTCACTTTAAGACACGGTTTAAGATCTTTAGGTATGGCGACAGAATTTCAAAGTTTTTTTTTGTGGCACTTTGAAGCAACTTTTGCACCTCAGTTGAGATCTGACAGGTGTCTCATTCTGTCCGGTCTTTGTGGAGGCAGAATAATTCCTTATTTGGGTTGTGGTGCAGGATTGTGGACCGGTTCAGGTGCACCGGGATCCAGTTTAAGCCAAGCTGGACTGCTGAGAGCCACGCTGTTGTCGTTTCTTTGTTGAATTCTGCTGCAGTCCAGCGGGATGTCAGACTGCAGTCTTTCAGTCTCCGTTGTTCTTCTTGGAAAAGGAAAAATACGTTTCGGCTCGCAGACGAAGACGTGTGATGAAATGATCAAGTGTTTATCCAAATCTTCATGACGATGCTGTGAAGTGTCTCTGTGGACAGTTTAACACGACGGAGCGACGAGGAGGAGGAGGAGGAGGAGGGTGCTCGTACAAAAAGACAAGGAGGAAATTATGGGTTTGGATTTGTGCACAGGGAGAAATGTGGATGGAAGGTGTGAGAACTTTCTGAACAGCTTCTTCTTGTTCTTTGGGATCTGTTTCCTCTCGTTCTGGTGTGATTTCACCTGGAAACACCTGACGAGGACTCTTTCATCGCTTTTGCTTCTGTGTGGATGACAGAGCACCTTCTTACCAGCTGTGGATTTATTGTTCTTATCCATCCCTCTCTTCTTGTGTGTGTGTGTGTCAGGTCTGACAGTAAGATCTCTCGGTTGGCCCAGAGGTGGAACCAGAGGCCGGCAGGAGATGCTCTGATCAAAGACCTGAAGCCCCTGTTTTACACGGGAATCCCCCGATCCTCACTCAGCCTGGACAGGTGAAGACACACACACACACACACACACACGGTTACCTGATGTGTGTAAATAATCGGTGATAATGTGCCAGAAGTCTCTGATTTCAGCGTTACATCCAGAACAACAACATTTAAGCTCCATCACAACGTTACAACGGCCAAAATCCCAGATGTCATTATTTCAGGGATCAGGGTGGTTCCTCGGAGACCATGGTAGGGGACTCTTCAAGTCCTGGATGGACATGAAACCCTCCTGAACATCTGTGCTACAGAGTATTAAAAAGGTGTTAAATCAGTTTAGCAAAACAAAAGTGTACAGAGAGTAATTAGCCTCTGAAGTGAGAAATCTAACAGAATGAACAGTGTTTAGCTGCAGCAGTTAAACACACAACCAACAACATGGAAACACGGGCAACCGGAAGTGATGCAATACGCTTACCGCAAACCAAGCGTGGCCAGTGTTGTATTTCTTAGGCCAAATGGAAATGTTTGTTAATGTGAGAGTGTGTCTACTATTACTTGCATTATTACTGCTCTGATTGACACCTTTGACTGGCTTCTTCACCATAGCAAACTCAGCTGAGGCTCATGGGTATTATAGTGTTTACAGCCATCCAGCAAACAGACAGAAACAAACACGCTGTCTCAGAAAAAAGATAAAATCATTAAAACAGCTGTTCAGAACGTAAACCTGCAGTCGAGGAGACTCCTGACAGAAAAGTCTGAAAAAGACTTGTTACAGAGAAATGAACCAGCGGCTACACTCAGCAAGAGTCCATCATTTTAACGTCTGTACGTCAGTTAACCGCTAACACAACGTGAAGCATCAGATGCTGTTGCCATGGTTACCTGCAGTTTGTTAAACCCTGGGCCCTGACTTAGAACAGAACTGAATGCCTGGCAGTCAATACCCAGGGCAAGTATTTTCTGTTCAAACATGTGTGTGGTTATATTGAGGCTCACAGCAGTCGCCGTGGACGCGGAGTGAATGAAGTTTAACCATCATAGTGGGACAGACAGTTTTACTGCCTTTACTTCAGATACTTTTTAAATAACAGCTCCCTGAATCTGGATGCAGAGTTCCGGTGAAAAGATACGAGACAGATGCTGTGTTTTATTCTGAAGGTTGATTTATTTAAAAAGAGTGTTGAATTCCAACCAGTCAAGGATGGACTCTGCAAGAGGGAAAGAAGCGTCGTGAGAGACGGTGATGGCGAGAAGGATAGGAAGCGTTATTTCTCTCACTTCTTTTTCTTTTCTTTTTTTAAATGATCCGTGATGCGATCTGAACCGTAGTAGTAGTGGAAACAAAGAAATATTAAATAAATACTGGATTGTGCGAGGACTCTGGGTTCTGTCGTCCGCCTCTCACGGTGTGGTCGTGTTGGGAAGTGGTCTCTTCAGGTCCACTTTCACCAATAACTCCAAGTTTAGGAATAAGAGCCTTCAAATGATCCTTTTTAAATACTCAATTAAATCCAGATTAGTGTGTCAGTAAAAATGTCACAGCTCTGAACAGATAAATAACATTATGGCCGTTTGAACAGCACGTGGCTGAATGATTCATTAGATTAGACAGTAACGTGTACAGGGTTCAGACATAATGTGTCCTTCTTCTCTGTTAAGAGCTATATGAATATTTCAGGAAATCCTTTACACACACACACACTCCGGATGTGCAGCGCAGAGGCGAGGTGAAGCAGGTTTACCGGCTGCCTGTATGTTCCACCACGCTGCAGTGTATTACCACCACTGTGCTCTGATTCCACAGCGTCGCATACAGCTAGTGAGCTTGTAGTCTGCATGTTATCACATGTCTTTACGTCTTGTCTTTGGTGTTTAGTGCTATAAACATTTCTCTGTAACCTTAAATATCAGTGTAACAGACATTCTTATTCTTCTTTTTGTTAATTAAGAGATTGACACTCAACAACGTTGACTGAAGACAGTTGATCTGCTTCATCCGGACTGTGGATCAGAGTTTCATTCAATTCAATTCAGTTTTATTTCTTTGGCGCCAAATCATCACAGAAGTTATCGCACTTTTCATGCAGAGCGGGTCCAGACTGACTCTTTATATTTGCAGAGCAAATTTACATGAGCAGGAGACGGTGGCAAGTGTTACTAAATCCTGATTGGTGCACAGAAATACATGACATCACCCTTTTCCAGCTGAGACCCGCCCATTTCAAAGCAGAGAGAGAGAGCTTAGAGAAAAATACAGAAAAATATGCATATAAGTGGCTTGTGATTGACAGCTGTCATCTTGTTAGTTGTGCTTTGGAAGTTAAATTAGTTGGAGTAACGAGACGTGAAATGAAACGTCAGGCAGCTCTGCCACGAACAAAAGGATCATTTCAGCACAAAGCAATTCTCGGTTTGAAAAGACGTCGGCATGACTTCCGTTTTCTCCAGAACCTCCGCATGTTGTAAAGGTCCATGCAATGAACCGCTCCAGGTTCAGGTTATATGGCAAATGTATTAACGGACCGTCTGGTTGTTTGTCATGTAAATGTATATGTACATTGAATGGGCTACATAATCAAACGCATGGATCGGTTTCTGGCCATCGCCTGTGAGGTATCATTAGCGCAGCGTAGAGTCAGACTGAGCCAATCAGCAGCAGCGTGGTGACGCCGTGGAGTCCCACTGAGTGCAGAACAATCAGGGCAAGCAGCGATTTACATCTGAGGCCGGCTAATGATCAGGCACTGCAGGTGTGTTTCCTGCAGCAGCACCGAGGAGCTGTTTCACGAGGAATTAGGATAATGACTGTGTGCTGGAGGCTTGTGTTTGACGAGTTGCTTGGAATAATAACTGAAGTGCTTTTATTTGCTGTAAAGAATAAGCCCTCGTGTACAGAGAGCGGACAGACAATGCAGGACTGATGTGAAGGACAGCATGGAATGGAAAGACATGATGTAACTGGTGTTAACTGTATTCAACCACACCTTTTAGCAGATACACTTACTGGCTTCCACAACATTGATTGTGGTCTAATTTGTTGGCTGGTTGATTTTATTTTTATTTTTTTTTAACAGATAGGTCTCAAAGGTCAATAGTGTCGAAAACAAAAGAACTCATCATTGACTTTCGGAAGAAGTCTCCCTCCATTCTCCCACTGTCCAATAGTATCCGGGGACAATACTGATAACAGGTTAACATTTGAACCAAATACTGATGTTGTTCGTGCAAATGCCCAGGAACATATGCATTTTTGTCGGAAGCTCAGATGTTTTAATGTCGACTCCACTCTTATTAAAATGTTTTGTACTGACCTTCTCATTTATTTGTTGGTTTGGGTCGCTCACCTTAAAGAATAGGCACAGGTTAGCCACTAACAAGGCAATACTCACCTGTTCAGGCCGCTTCCTTCAGGTCACAGGTATGAACAACGTGCACGACCACCAGACGTAAACGCTCCCTTGTCCCTGCTGCTGTAGGCCTGTTAAATAGCTTCATATAAATCTATGTATCTGTGTGTCGGTTGGTGTGTGTACATTGTTGATATTGATTGTATTGTCTGCTAGCTGTGCATTGCTTTACTTTACTTTGACTGGTACATGACGCGGTGGCCAAACTCTGAAGCTGTATGCAACTATCTGTCTGCATATATGATTTTTATTTATTTTTGAATAAGATTTAGTGCCCTAATTAATACAGTTAATGGGACAAAAGTGCTCATCTCACAGAGGAACTACTAAACAAACCTTTGTTGCGGTATTTAGTGTAACTGTGAGTGTGTAGTGACACACTCTGTGCTACATTGCTTGAAACCTCTACTACACAAGTTTCTAGTTTTTGTTCACATTGTACAAGACAAGCAAGGATATCAGGAAATACTGGGACAACATGTCAAAAAGCCAGACAGGTCCACTGAACCCGGTCCTGGTTCTCGTAAAGACGACTTAGCTCTTTCCTTTGGTCCTTTGGATTTACTTGTTTGAACGAGGTAGAGGAGCATAATACTAACGTCCCTGTATCAACCCGCTGCTTCCCTTCATCAAAACCCCCACCGAAGCTGCTTTTGACAGTCTTGTCATTTCAATGATATGTTGAATTTGTCCAAGCGTAGTGTGGAGAACGAGCGAGGGTTAGGGGCGACAGGAGGTCATTTAGGTGCTAGATGAAAACCTGAAGCAATCTGTCCTGACAGTTTGAAGGCAGAGGCTTCACAGCAGAGCGACGGGAACGCTGACGAGACATAGGGTTGCTTTCTGATTTTCCACATGTCGACAGCCTTTGATTCAGTCATTGATGTTTGAATACCTCAGACTGATACAGGTACTGAGGCTGAATAATGTTCTACACATCCAACCATTTAATCGGTGTCTCCTGTTTATGGTCGCAGGTCCTTCAGCTCCTCCTGGCTGAGGTTCCAGGCTTCCCCACTACTCTGCACATATTACCTCTCCTCAGTACACCGAAAGGGAGGCATTCTGAGTGGCTGGGTAAACCCTCCCTTGCCTCAGCTGCTCAAAGGCCAATGAGAACGCAGGCTAATCTTTGGAATTAGGAAGCTTTCACACTTTTGTTTGTTGGACAGGAAGATTATATTTGGTGTCGAGTGCTTCAACTTGTACAGTTCAGATTAAACAAAGGTTTGTTTAGGTTGTTGTGTCAGCTGTCAATAACACTTGTGTGGACTGAACAACTGAGCCTGAAAAACAAGAAGGAAGATCTCAGTCCACTTGCAAACGATTTCCAGTTCGGTCCGTTTGTGATGTGGAAGCAAAGCAGAACAACTGAAGGGTTTTGTGACAGCTGGGATGAAGTCAAAAGCTCAACCACTAATAAATCTGCTGATCAGGAACTGGTCAGGAAGTGATCCGTTGTTTGTTGTTTACGTCAGCTGTGGGACACCAGTGGAGAATCAGCTGATTGATGGTGTAGTTGGACAAATTCCCTGATGGTTCCTTAAGACGAAGTTAGTGTCTCTAGTCTCTCCTGTTTCCTCTTCTACCATCTCTTTCTCATTAGTTAAAGTCCTAAAATCTCAGGAGGAAGTAACTTTTATCTCTTCCTTCCATCCCAGCAGACGCCTTCCAGGTGTTATGACCCAGCAGATGCAGAACCTGCAGTTGTCCCAGACCAGGAAGTGCCCCGGTGGGCCAGCCTCCCCCAGCGCTGCCAAGCGCCTCTACCGGAACCTGTCAGAGAAGCTACGAGGAAGCACCTCCTCCTTCGAAGATGCCTACTTCTTCGGCAAGACGGACCGTCTCCGCAAAGCCTCGGTGAGTCTGCTGGAGAGGAAGAGGAGAAAGATTGATGTTTGCATTGAATCATAACGTGGTGACCTTGAGCTTCTGGCCGTCATCAGATGGCAAACGGAAGCAGTTAGAGGATCAGACATCTCGAAGGGGAGCAATAAGATTATGACTATTGCTTGTCGGTCCAAAACCCACAGACATTTAGTTTACTCTTTTGGGAAAGGAGGTTGAACAACGGGATTCTCAGGGGAGTTTCAGATCCAAAATCCAATTCTCCAAGAAGGTTGCACATCTCAAAGTTCTCCTTGACCTGGAAGTTAGTTTACTATCATCGAAGACCACAAAATAAAAACAAAAGGTGGACCAGTGCCCATTTTTCTAACCCAGATAACTCGATAAATACCTCAACACCTCCTGCAGCTGCTTCACTCTCTTTGTTTTAAGGCTTTTACAGTGAAGCAGCTGCAGGAAATGGTCTCTCTGATTTGTGGTCTTCAGGTTATTTTAGATGAGATATTCGAAAGAAAACACTCCTGATATCCACGTTAGACGCTGAGGGGAAACCCTGTCGGCTGCTGACGGGAGGATCGATAAAGATCTCGTTTAGCGTCTCACTAATTCAGTTACTAGTGATGTCTTCAGAGCCTGAACCCCCCCGTTTCTTCATTCGTCGCCTCAAGCTGCTTTACATCTTCATGGTTAAAACATGAAAGCAGACTCTTTGCTGTCTTCCCTCGATCTCTTACAAACAGAGCATCAGTGCCTTGCTCAACGACCCTCAGCCGTTAGTGGATGGCGTCGTTTGGCTTCACCGCGAAGCAGCACTCTCGCTGTTCCTCAGCACTTCTCTGTTTCTGTCTGCTGCCATCATCACGTCCGTCCTGCTGCCCTGCGAAACATTTGGTCGCCCAGATTCATGGCGTGTGACGGATGTTACAGGTCATACTGTGTGTGTGTCTGCCAGCCTGCTGACATTTACAGACCGGCCACAACAGCAGACATGAAAGAAAGAGGCAGACGGGGAGGAGGAGGGATGCATGAGAGAGAGGAGAAGCAGTCAGAGTACGATGCACAACAGATATGTATTATTACAAATCTCCTTATAAGAAGTTAAATAAAGCAACCAATCATAACTGTTCATCCCGCTCCCCGAGGTTGATGGACAAGCATGCTGAATTTAATACGAGAGGTAGAATTAATTAACAGCGAAGTAAACACAAAAACCTTCAAACAGACGGTGTGAATATATTAAAACATATAGAAAAGAGTTGGAATGGAGGTCAGTGATAATAAACATATTGTCTCAGCGGACTTAAAAAGAGAATGCAGTTTCTTTACTCTCCTCGAGTACAGAGACCTTCCTGTTTACGTAACATTTATGAAACTGCAGAAACTTGATAATTGTAAGTGTACGTGAACGTGAACGCAGCGAGTGATTTCAGTGAAGTCGCCGTGCGTTTCCTCAGTCACCTACTCACCTGCAGCGCCACCTGCCCGTAGCTTCAGGAGATGTAACTGTGGACTCATGCTCACAGATAAAGAACCGGCTGATGGTTCAGTCCACATCAGACCCACCAGGACGCTTTGTTCTACGTTCAACCACTTTGTGATGAAGCTGAAGGGAAATGTCTTCATGCCCCCCCTCCTCAGGGCGATATGAAGCGTCAGCTCCAAAGACACATTTGCAGAAAGAACACGTTGATCTGTTTTTCATATTTTGTCTCAACAACATGTCTGCAGAGACTGGCATGAAAAAAACAAAGGAACCATTTCATGTTATTTCCTCTCAAAGAATCTTCAGCAGAGAGTGTTGCTGTTCTGGTCCAACAAACCAAGGACTGTTAACACAAAGTGACGTGGACCGATTGGATCCTGCATCATCAGGTCTACATGGACCAATGTTGGATCACCACCTGGGCAAAGTGGGCAACTGCCCACGAAAGTCCCCAGAAGACTGTGTGTCAGTTGGTTTAACACCATCAGTTGGTTTAACACCATCTGTACTTTATACTGAGCTCATGAAGCAAACTGTGTTAAAGGATACAGGGAGTCTGGGCCCAGCTACTTTTTCAGGATAAGAGAGCGTCACTTTGGCGTAACATGGAGCCGGCGTGGGGGTGTGTGGGACTTTAAGAGGTCACTGGGGGTCCAACAACACAGTTTTGTATGCCAACGCCCTCTAGTTAATCTGGACCCACGGAGGAAAGTACAACTCTAGGGATATCAGAACTCGCTGCACCTGATCTGAACCTGATGTGAATTCACGCTTAAAATACATATTTACGGTCACAAGGTCCTTTGGTTGGACCCTGAGGCTGCCTGAAGACTGGGTCTGGATCTGCTTCCAAGTGGACTCTGGTGTGTTTCGCTTGTGGTGTGAAAGCACCTTTGGTCGGGTTGTTTAGTCCTCACCAACCTAAACAAACCAAACATATCAGACTTCATTTAACCGCAGCAAAGATCTCAGCACCAAATGATAGACAGATACCGTCCTCCTGTGCTGGGGGGTCCCGTGCTGCCGCCTCACAGAGGTGTTTGCATCATCGCATCATGTGACGACGTGAGTCCAGAGCAGTAAATGTGAGCACCTGTTTTCTCCTGCAGACCATGCAGGGCAGCGACTGCATCTTCGAGGCGGTGGAGCAGCAGGACCTGGACACGGTTCAGATTCTCCTCTACCAGTTCTCAGCAGAGGAGCTGGACCTGAACACCCCAAACAGCCAGGGCCTGACGCCGCTGGACATCGCCATCATGACTAACAACACGCCCATCGCCAAACTACTGCTGAAGGCTGGCGGCAAGGAGAGTCCTCACTGTGAGTACATCGCACATACTTATATTAAACCAGCAGTTTCAATGCAGGACTTTTACCTTCAACAGAGTATTTTTACAGTGTGGTAGTAGTACTTTTACTGCAGTAAAGGATCTGACTACTTCCTCCTCCATTGGTTTTTGTACTGTTGTTTTCCAGCAAGTAAGGAAGTTCAAATTCTGGCCTAATGAGGGCAGTTTAGGTAACTGAAGTCCTTCACAACCTGAAGGTATGAAGTGTCTTGGCATGAAGCGTTTTGGCTAACCCATGGAGTGTAGAGAGATGGAGGCAGCAGCTATGATGTCTGACAACATGTCTGCAGTCAAAGTGTTTGTACCTCTCTCATCTGTCTCCAGCAGCTCTGTTAGTCTCAACACCATCAGTAACTACGGTGCACTTTCAGACACTCGCAGCAGAATCTGCACCTCACTCTTTGCTCCCAGGATGAGTGTTTTTACTCACTGCTGCAACGTTACAACCAATCAGATCATCTTCAGGAAAAGAAATGTCAGCGAATATACCCGTTTGAGAAAAAGAGTCCCAGGGGCTCGGGAGCCATGGTAGGCCGCTGCAGTCGCTTTTATCTGGAGTCGTCTTTCTGCATGAAATAATTCCATTATTTCCTAAATTCGGTCAACGCTTTCTTTACCCCGTTAGCATGAAAATCCCACATCAGTTCCCTCTAAATGTGGTGTGTTGGTATAAAGGTGGCAAATTAAACATCGCTCCAGGTATTTGGGTAATTTTGGGATGTTAATCAGTCGTGTCCTTCACGTTGTATTTCTGTGAACTTGATTGTTTTCTGATTAATTAATTGATGTTTAGTGCTGTTGAAGAGTTTTTGGGATGTGTGGAAGCGTTTCATGTTTTCCTGCTGTGAACCCCCCCCCCCGAAAGTGTAGTTATGGCACTTGATCAGGACCAGTGTCCAGACTTAATCCGGTCACATTTGATTGCTTCTGTCCACTCTGACATTTTACTCTGACACTCCCAAAACCTAATTCACAGGTGAGCACATCACAGCGATGGCCTTGTTACTGTGGATACTGGTTGTCATGGTGACATAATGTAAAGGTGGGTGCATCTGGTCGTTGAACAGTGACTCCACCGACACATTCCTGTTGTTTTAATTCATGAATATTTTACCTGTGAGTCGACCAGAATTCATAGAGCTGTAGTTACACATGTAACTCTTGTTTCTCCCGCTAGCGAATCGGGTTTCACTCACACGACCCGAAGCAGCTTTGTTGGTCCAGATGATGGTTCAGAGCCATTTGAACTGCTAGTTTAATTTATTTTAGCTTAGCTTAGCTTAGGGAGGCTACATCAGAGGCTTTAACAGAGGCGGTGGAGTGACGGAACGAGAGATATGAATGAGAGTAGGGGGGATGGAAACATGCCCCAAAACACTAAAATACTCTTCAGCAATGTAAACTACCAGCTTACTGGTAGTTGTCGTACTTCTACTACATGTCGTTGGCCTGTAGTTGGGGGGCGTGGTGTATGAGGCAGGGATCTGTTTG
The DNA here is from genome assembly GCA_036023855.1 of Gadopsis marmoratus. Classification (NCBI taxonomy): domain Eukaryota; kingdom Metazoa; phylum Chordata; class Actinopteri; order Centrarchiformes; family Percichthyidae; genus Gadopsis; species Gadopsis marmoratus. The sequence continues at coordinate 16,802 of JAVQJF010121800.1, read as the reverse complement.
TGATGTAGTGACACACATTTACTGGATTTTCTATGAAATAAAGGACACCGCTGTAATGAAGGGTTCCTGGTTAGTGTGCTAACTCATCGACACATGTGGTCTGACTCTTGCTTATGATTTCAAATTGTTTCCTAGTTGGTTGTTGAACTTGTTGCTCAACAGTTTTCACAGTTTCGTCAAAGACAGCCTGCCGTCTGCAGCCTGTACTCAATGTGTGTTCAGCTCTCTCACACACACACACACACACACACACACACACACACACACACTCTGACACAGTTACAACATGACTGACTTAAACTGCTTTTAGTTTGAATTCACTCTTTAAGAGAAAAAACATTTAAACAACCTGTCAACAATCACATATATATATTTACTGTGTGTGTGTGTGTGATGCATCAGACAGGGCCTATGTTTGTGTCTGCAGCCCAGTCTGGGTCTCCTCTACCTGGACCTGAATGAGCCCGCTATCCCCCTCCTCATCCAACCCCAACCCCCACCTCCACCTCGCCGCCCACACACACACACACAGTTTTTCCTCCATCAGTCCCCTGGTTGTCCTCCATAGACCCTCCAATGACAGGTGGTTCTTACCTTACTACTGAAACCCCCGTTAGCTTCAACTGTCTGGCTGTGTGTGTTTGGGTGGGGGGGCAGGGGCCACTTTACAGCGGGCCAGGTCTCCTGCATGACTCCCCACTGAACAGCTTTAACAAGGTTTGTCGTTTAATGGTTTAACTGTTCCAATGATGCATGTAACGCCGGGGCAATTACAGCTAAGTGATTTATTGTGCCGCGGCGGCGAGCGCTCTCCAAACAGCGGCCTGGACTCTGGGCGGCGGTACAATCCGATCCCTGTAAACAAACACAGAGTAAACATTGCTGCTGTTTTCCCTCCTGGGGCCTGCTGCTCTCTGTTTATGTCATTCCTCAAGTGCCAAGTAAATCAGTCAGTGCAGGCCTGACAGCACGCTGTGTGTGTGGGGGGGTAAAAATCTCCATTACAACTGAAAGTCCTGCCCTCATATTTTTCCTAAAGTAAAAGTAAACAGTAACTGTGGACGTCTGTTCAGGCCAGAAAAATATAAATAATGTTTAACTTAACAAGAACTGAGATACTTCACTGAAGGAGAAGCAGTAATACTACAGTATGTAGTAAAAGTACATGTTTATTTGCAGCAAAGTTTCCAAAAGTCAAAGTGCTTATTACACAGAATGACGTTTATCGTGTCCACAGTGTGGATTATTATTACTGATGCATTAAGATGCAACTGATTTGAACTACTCACTTGCTGTATATAAAATCCTCTTATCTGTAAAGTCTCTGTGAAAATAGATGCAGTAAAGGAATAGTGCAAGTGGTACTCCATGGATCTCTGTGACATTAACATTTACTTTGCAAATAAGATTTAATGATATAAACAACATTAAATACAACATGAGGAGTCTTTGTTGGGCTGAGTTTGTTAATATATAATATAAACTCCTGCTGCATGTCTGGTTAAATAGCTGTGTATCAATACCAAAAGTCTTCATACAACAGCACATGTAAGGTGTTTGTCATCATATTTCATAAAAACAGATGAATTCAGGGATCTGATGGCATTATTACTCCAGCCGACCCGCTGGATTTTAACCACGGTGATCTGACACCAAGTTACCATCTCAGCTCATGTTTCATTCACTCACAGTAGTGTCAGCTGATTCGCCCTGCCTGGGTGTGTGTTTGAGGCCCGGGGGGAGAGCTGGGTCTATATTTGGAGCTGTCCCCTCGCTTGGACACTGTGCTCCTGTGTGAGGCGGCTCCTCCTCAGAAACGGCAGCCGGCTAATTTACAGCCTTTTCAATTAGCAGTGCTGTTAGCCACTAGCCGCGCTCTGACAGTCCGAGCCCAGCAGGAAGTGACACCTCCAGGGTTTCCAATGGCCAGATGGACCTCTGTTTTTTTGTTTTTGTTATTAATTACTTTGCTCCAACGTACAGAGCCTTAGTTCACATTTTAGTTTCCAAACGGATCAGATATGAAGGTTTCTAATCAAATGTTTTATAATTCTTGTACCTTTTGAAATATCGCTGGTCCACTTGTGAAGTAGTGGTGATTTTAAAGTGTCTGTTCCAATGGTGGAAATTGTTGGGTCTCTGTAATAAAGAGTCGGTCTAGACCTGCTCTATATGAACAAGTGCTATGAGATAAGTTATGGTGCTGTGTAAATAAAACATTGTTTGCTATATTTCATCTTATTTTTAAAGTTTGCATTACTTTTGCACGTACTGAAGGGACAGAACTGAATGTTGTTGGCTGCAGTTGCATGGTGTTTTCTCTCCTCATGGTACCTCCTGCTTCTTCATCCTTACTCCCTACAGGTGGACGGACAGTGTTGGTCCTTTTATGGTTGCATGCTCAGAGACACTTTCTGTCTTTTTTGGCCTTGTTGGTTTGTTCTCCCAGCTCTCATGTGGAAGCTGCAGTGTCTCCTTCAGTCTGCTGTGAAAGACGGCTGGGCCTCAGCCTCTGCTGACAGATCTGAACCTGCAGCCCGACTCCTCCACAGACTCCTTCTTTCATTTACCGGAGACATCCAGCCCACATGGAACAGCTCAGAGGCTGAGAGCTAATCCCTGACCAGATGACCCACGTGGTCCTCGTCGCCGTAGATCTTTGTATCTTTTGTGATTTCAGCAGGTCTTCTTGCTTTTGTGTTTGATCTGGTTTGTCTGATCTTTAGCTTTCGAGGCGCGGTTGAAAACTTGACGGCATTGTTGTTACATGTTGAACAGGTCAGATCTACATCCTTCTGATTAAAGTTGACCATCAGTCTGTTGACTGCAGCTCTCTATCTGCATTCTGTTGTAGTTGTGAGTGTGGAGAGTCGGGAGGCCCACCTGAGCTCTCTGGTGATGGAGGCTGAGCGGCGGGCGGCGGACCTGGCGGCTCAGGCGCAGAGAGACGGCCTCTCGTTGGAGGCCTGCCACAAGGACAAACAGCTGAGAGCCTGGGAGTGGAGGAGCAAGCTGTACAAGCGGATGAGGACGGGCTTCCAGCATGCACGTGAGTCACCACGAGTTCACCTGAAGCACAAGCACAGATACAGCTGCTCAGCCGTTACATTTACATTCATTCATGCAGCAACTTACAGACGAGTTCCTGCTGAAGCTGCCTGACGCAGGTGGCATGAGGTTACAGGCGGACGAAATAAAGCACAAATATTTTATTCTTCAGACAAAAGCCATTCAGTTATTTCATATCTAATAAACTGCATTTCCTCTAATGAAGTGATGATTGTGGTTCTTTGTTATGAAGGCAACATGAGATGTCATCATCCCTAAGCTGAAGCTCTTTATCACATTATCACTTATTGCACTTGAGAAAACCTGCTGCTTCGATTAGAAAGAGCTCTGCCGTCAGCCAGTTTATCATTTCCGTTTTATCACAACACGTTTTAAGTTCTGTCATTTAGAAGGGACCACAAATATTTAATTAGAACAGACTTTTACCAGAAGGACAGTAGCTGGATATGTGTTTAATAACACAAGAGAAGGCTTAAAGCTGCGTACACAACAGTGAGAGCTCTGAGCGGGGCCCGCTGGGCTCAGGTCCAGGGGCCCCGGGGCCAGAGCCTCTGTTTGAAGTGGCTGCTTCAACATTTACACAGAGACGCTAAACGACAACAAAGACAACCAACGTGTCTACAAAGAGGCAGAAAGGCAACTACAAAAAGTCTCTATCAGTCTGGGGGTCTTGGCCCTCTGTAGGAGGGGAGGGGGCCTTTTACATGTCTGTGTTCGGGGGCCCGTTGTCTCGTCCGTCCCTGGGTGATCGCAGCTCTCAAAGCCCACACGACACAAGAGGAAGAGGAGGTGAAGCAGAGATTTAGCCTTTTCATTTCATGGCGTCTGTCTGACTCCACCAAACTGATTCCTGCCGTTTCCTCTCAGCAGTGATTTTCCTTCAGCGGCTCCTTCATGCAGAACGACTCTGAAAGGGTTCTTATTTGAAGCCAAAGTCATTTCAGGTAATAACCTGAGAGTCGCTGCTGCTTCCACAAATGATCCACACCAGCTGATGCCCACAGCAGGGCGCCTCCCGCTCGCGTAATGTGTTTGACATTCTCAGACTCATTACACAGTTTTATCTGCAATAAACAAAAGGAAGAAACAAACTGTAAAGTAGGTGAGCATGAAGGAAAGAGCGCCACCTGCAGGAGACGTCAGTCAAATTGCATTTCACTCCAACAGCTGTGTGTTTTCAGTAGAAGACTACTCATCTTTAGCTTCAACTGCAGGTGAAGTGTTTTGTCCGTGCCTCTGCTCAGGTGCGCCGGAGGCCCCGTCTATGGTTCGTCTGAGCGTGAGCAGTAGCACCACGCTGACCGTCACCTTCCAGGAGCCGCAGTGTCTCAGCTCCACCGTGGTGACCAAATACAGAGGTACACACACTCTTGGTCAGTTCTTGATCTGAAGCATCATTTCTACAGTATGTAGAAAAGGTCTTGTGTTTCGATCAGGTGAAGAATTGTTAATTTCATGACGTTTTCAAACATATGAGAACAGAAGTAAAACATATCCAGATCCTCGTATTAAAAGCCCTGATGGATCTGCAGAAAGTGCTTTCTGAGATTTGGCCCAAACTAGTTGATTTCATCTGTATTATTCTATAATATTGAAATCCAAAATATTATTTACCATTTGTTTTGGATCGTTTTGGTACAACCTAACGTCTGGGTTTGACACTAATACCGAAGCAGTTCTAACTGATGCTGTTAACACACCATTAAACAGTCCTGCTAGGGTCTGTTCCAAACATCACGCCTCCACCTGCATGACGGAACTGATTCTTCAATGATTAGCAAATCCAGCCGACCAATAAAAGACGTGTTATTACAGTTTAACATTTACTTGATTTATGATGTCAAATCTTTTCTCCCCGTGGTGGAGAGAAGGGTGGTGGTTAGTTGTCCCCTCTCTCTGCACTGCTGTCTGTCCAAAACAAGCAAAATGCCCAAAAACCATTTTAAACAATACATGAGAGACGGCTCTTTGTCCACAGGTTTGTTTTCACACACAGAGACAGACAGACAGACAGACAGCTGGAGGCCATGAGAGAGAAGGTTAATGGTAATTTGCTCATCTCAGGAGGAACTATTGATTTGTAATGAAAAGAGAAGTCGACCTTTTGCTTTTGACACCTTGTGGGTCCTTAACGTGTGTTGTGTTGTGTTGTGTGTGTTGTGTGTGTGTGTGCGCAGTGGAGTGGAGCTGCCTGAAGGATTTCTCGCTGCTTGCTGGAGAGATGTTGCTGGATAATCTGCAGACCCTGAAGTGCATCATCGGCAGCCTCACCACGGTAACAGCAGCGTCTCCGTGTCCTCTGAGCGGCAGCATATCCTTCCAGCACGTTTCTGTCTGCGTACGGATCAAACAAACGAGCGTGTTAATTAGTGAGCTTCAAGGATTTACAGCGTAGAAACCCTGAGAGCTGTTCAGCAACAGACAGACATGTTTTGGTAAAGTGTTGGTATCATCTTGTATTTCTATATCCCCAACAACTTTGCTGTCATGTTTGTTGAGTGGCATCAGTGGCATTTAGTGTTAAGTGGTTCATTATGCCGTCTGTCTGCCACATAAACACAAAGCCTGTGGTGCATCTGCTGTTGCCATTTAGAGATGCTTCCACAGCAGCCCTGAAACGTTCAGAGGAGAACCTGCTGGCTGAACAGAAAGGACAGATACCCCGTGGGCGTATGATGAGTCGAGCCAATACATGGACTTCAGTCCGAGTCAGAATCCACATCTCACCACAGACTGTTAGTGTGAACATCACTGATTCACAAAACCACTTCAAAGAGAGACCACAAAGACACACAATACTGTTGCTAAAAGACTCAAACACAAGAAAACGACCACAAACGGGCAAAAAATATCAGAAACAGACACAAACAACTACAGAGACTCTGAGACTCACAGTGACTCAGAGACTCATAATGACTCTCAGAGACTCTCAGAGACTCACAGTGACTCAGAGACTCATAATGACTCTCAGAGACTCTCAGAGACTCTCCGAGACTGTCAGAGACTCTCCGAGACTGTCAGAGACTCTCAGAGACTTTCAGAGACTCACAGAGACTCACAGAGACTCATAATGACTCTCAGAGACTCATAATGACTCATAATGACTCTCAGAGACTCTCAGAGACTCATAATGACTCTCAGAGACTCACAGTGACTCAACGGTGACCAGCAGCACGACTCACTTTAACAGCTGGATGAAGTCAATAATGCTAAAACAGTTTTAACACAATAACGGGAAAGAGCAAGACATACTGTGTACACTATGTGGCCAAAAGTATGTGGAGACCCAAAACCATGTTCACAAACCTGCTGCTCTAATAGGTTTCAGTATTTCCTCCAGATGTTGAACTGCATTGCGTGCTCGTTTCAGGGTCGGCTCTACTACGTTCGAGTGTCGGCCTACAACATGAAGGGGTGGGGTCCTCCTGCCGCCTCCCTCCCTCCATCTGCAGCTCCTTCCAGTAAGTTCACTCTCACACTCTCTCGTAATCCTGATCACCTCACTCATACAGCACATCTAGATGTTTCCACCAGCAGGTGGCGCTAACCTGCCAGTCACTGCCATTAAACCACCACAGAAGAAGAAGACGAGACAGCGAGATGACGTCGTTCAAACAGAAAACCACGTGGAGAACATGACAGAGATACGAGCTTTCTGTTGGCTTCATGTGTTCATGTGAGGAAGGTCACAGCTTCCTCATCCTCCACACACTCATGGTGTTTTCAGCCCTTCGCTCTGACCGTCAGCGCAAGCTGAAGCGAAGCGGGATGCCTCCTCCATACCGTCGATGCTTTCATGCTTTGTCACGTAAATTACAAACCTCTGCTTGAACAGGGAGCACCATGTCAGGTAGGCTGGCTCAGCCACCGTGGCCAAACATGACCCGAACCTGAACAGCATTTCTAAACGCTCCTGTCAGGCTTGTGTCAGGTGTCTGCCTACTGACGGACTCTGTTTCTATAAAGACAATGTGTTCAGCAGCACAAAATTATCAGAGAGACAAAGAACACAGAAAAACAACATGATCTGCACGGACTGAAACCTCCTGAATGCTGATAGTGATTGTTGCTGCTGGAAATCAGTGTATTGAGTTCAACAGGTGAGTGTGAGCTGTGAACAGTGGTTCCATTTCTCCGTCACGACTCCCTTTCTGCTCATTCAAGGACTGAAGCCTTGAGCTGTGTGTGTGTGTGTGTGTGTGACTTAAAGAGGCAGTAAGAGAACAGAGTGAAAGCACAGTAGCTCCTCTGCGATGCTTGAAATCCATCAGCCCATTGTTGAGATGTTTCACACAGAAACAAACCAACACCAGCGTGCACCTCTTGGTGGCGCTAGAGGGAACGTTATCAGGTTGCATCGTCTGGGAACCATGATTCTTCACTCTTAGCGGAACAAATAAGAAATGTTATTAACATGGTTCTGAGCAGGAGGTGACCTGCTCAGATTACAGGCAGAGGATGTCGGAACGCACTGCGAGGAACTAAATAACATTTTAATCAAAAACAGGAAGAAGCTCCACATTTACAGTAAAAACAAGAAACTTGTGTTTCCTGCTCAGACAAACTCAATAGACACACTCATATGGAGTCATAGGAGGTCATATAAAAGAAGCAGATCCTTTCCTTCCTTCCCTGATTCAAACTGCTAACGGTTATACTGCACATGAGCACCACAATTCTTCTTCATTTTGCAGCAGTTGGCATCCAGCCCTTGCATCATGTCTACTTCCTGTTGTCCGTGTTAAAAAGCTCCCGCCGAAGCATTCCTGTGGCTCCATTCGCTCCCAGCTCTCCCAACGCTGTAATATTACTCAGCTGGCACAGCGTGGACGCCTTCATCAACTCACTGGGATCTAACCGTTAACTGACCTGCTGAGCTGTTCTGACAGATTATTGCGCTGCAGTGGTTACCATGGCAGCAGCTGCCTGTTCACTGTCATCAGTCGCATCTTCTGTGCTGTGCCTCACCTTCATTACTTAAACAGATCAATGGTAAATAGTTAGCTTAATTTTGTCACCCCCTCAAAATCTGATTTTGCCATCTGTTGTCGTAGTCGGAACTGAGAACCACATAAAGTCAATCCCCCCAGGTGCCATGGTAACCAGATAATCACTGTTGTTCACCTGTCAGTGCTCACAGTTCTGGCTGATCGCTGTATGTTCGTGTGTAAAAGTGTTTCTGTCTGCCGGGGGGGCTGACTAACATCATCTGTTCTGTGATTTTAATTGAACCGTTATTCACTCTGGAGGACTGGAGGCTGTGATGGAGAGGAGAGCCTTGAACATGTTGGAGGGGACGTCCTCTGAGCGTTTGTCCTCTGCTTGTCTGTGCAGATTGGAGGGAGAGTGACGGCCGGGAGCCCAGGAGACGAGGCCACATCGAGGCCATGGAGCGTCTGCTGCAGCAGGTCCGAGCTACTCACACACACTACTGCTGCGGAGGTGAGTGTCTCGGGCCTGAACCCAGTCTGCACACACAGCTGTCAGACGAGACATCAGGGTTTAGTAATCTCATAGGAGCCGACACGTCTCTCTGTTGGCTCTCATCTTTTTCTCATCCGGAATGTTACCAGCAGGCAGACTCAGTTAGAGACCAGCTGCTGAACATGGTGGAGCATTTAGCAGTTAAAGAGCCAGATGTTTCCCTCAGGAGGTGGTGGAGCCCAAAAACAGAGCTAACAGAGAGGGAGCTACCTTACCAGATGAAAATAATATCAGAGGTTTTTCATTTTTGTTGCTTCCATTGTCTTTCATTCGTTCTTATTATTTCTTCCTTGGAAGAGCCAAAGTGCACCACAGCCGAGTCGTTTCACGTCTTCTCTCCCTTCTCAGATGTCATTTAAAAGCAGAGCACTGCTGTGTACTCATTCGGGTATATTTCTATTCTTTATTTGAATACAGAAATAACTTCTCTTGATGACATCATCAACTTGCGACACGAGCACACAGCGTGGTGACGTGAAAGATGTCAGCCTGAGCTTTCAGCAGCAGGAAGAATGAACGCTTGAGCCGTTTTATTTTTAGATCACTTTAAACAGGATGACCCAAACAGCCAGTCAGCAGGTCACAGGTGAGCTGAGGAGTTCAGGTAACGGCCAGAAAAACAGGATTATCTCAACGAGTAGATCAGCCCTCCGCCAGCTGGTTCATAATAATGACGCATACTACACACACACACACAGGGGAACCCGTGAACATAAATCAGCTGTTAGTTTTTAAATGTAGCCCGTATCAGATTCCAGTGTGAACTGGTCCTGACCTGAACCACATGATCAATAACACACTGAACAGACTGAAGGAAACATGGAGGCCACAGAGGCCTGAGCGCACGAGGATGAGGAGAAGGACTTAAAGTTTCCGTGACTCCCACCGACACAGAGCTGACCACTGTCGGTCCAGATTGACATGATTTCAGATCTGACTGTTCAGACTCAGGTCGCACTGCAACACCTCAGACCTGGATCTGATTTAGGACCAAATCAGAATACTAATCACCTGTCCTGCCCCATGAACACACACCTGACTGTATCACCTGTAAAGTGACTTTTACTCTTCGCCAACTCCTCCTCCTCTGTTTCAAAGTGTAAACGCTGTCAGGGGAGTCACAGCCAATCAGGCGCTCCGAGCGCACACACGGCAGCTTCACGAGGATGTCCTGTGTGTGCGCGCACACACACACACACACACACACACACACACACACACACACACGGGGCAAAAGAACTACAAGTGTTTGAATTTATGTTCGAAGCGCACGGTAAATTAGTCATCATCCCAGCTGTGTGTGTGTGGCTCCTCGGGGAGTATATTCATACGATTTATTCTCAGAGAGCCAAAAATAAATGTGTGAAATGAATCGGGAGTGCGTACAAAGCCACCACTATACAGCAGAGAGCTTAATTTATGGTGTGTGTGTGTGTTCCCTTATAGAAAAGCACTCAAATAAACAAGATAATGTGGTGGAGCTTGTTTTCTCCCCATCCCGCTAAATAATGAAAGTAATTAATATTATTGATCAGAGTATCAGGCTGGAGGTTTAACGTAGCAGCAGATGATCACGGCTCTTTAGCTGCTGAGCGTTCAGGTGCAGTGTGTGCACGGCGATGCCTCATTGGTTATTTGGCCCTTTAACGTAGTGTTAAAGTGGAAAAGCACAACTTTTATTACTTGTAGCATCTGCAGTCTGGGAGCTAGCGTGAAAAGCAGTTTTAATAATTTAGTAGCTTTATTCCACCGCAGAATCACACTGTGTTTTTTAACAGACCTTGTATCAGAACCTGAAGGCCGAAAGTTTGACCAGCAAATGTTTTCAGTTTGGCGTCGTCAGATTGAACTTCACAGCGTGAAGTTGTATGTAGAAACGACTTGTGTTTGCGCCCTCTGGTGGTCAGAGTACTTACAGCTGGCGTCCTACCAACAGTCAACGTTGATTTCTTTGAACCTCCATTGGTCCACTAACCTTAACCACGTGGTTATTATTGTAGCCATGACGACGATACCTGATGTTTCCTCGACCGAAGAAAACGGTTTTACTTTTAAACCGTCGACGACGTCGTGTTCCTACAGAAAACATCGACCAATGATGTGATTTATGGTTTGATGTGGAGGAAACACTCCTCCATCTTTATGCAAGCTGAGCTCTGCTCCACCCACTGCATACACACACACTGTGATGCTACCTGTCCCCCTCAGGTTCAGGTGTCATTTTAAATCTGTTTTATTTGCATGAACACGTGACAGCTGTCGTCACAGAGGCAGTGAGGTAACAATAACAGCATTAATGAAAGTTTGGAACAAACATGAAGTCAAAATTCCATCAGATGGACAGGAGGTCGCCTCATTAATCAACTCCAATCGAGTCCAGCCAAAAGTCTTTCCTTTATTTATTCAGAGTGGCGTGCGGCGCTGCACAGTAGGCCCTCCGCTCTTGTCATATTATCCACTTGTCAAACCCAGTTAGCCTTCAGCGCTCCCAACACACAGAGACTGTTTAGAGCCGCAGAGCGCTGGTGGCAGCCTCAACCTGTTACTGAAATAACAAGCCCGGTGTGTTCATGGCTCTGCTTGTTACACAGCCTCTCTGTTGAGCTGCAGGTACGCTGGGTTGTATAACACTGAGGAGGCGGTGAAACGCTAAAGGTCGTCCTCTGCCTGTCTGAGGACACGCAGGTCAGGTTGTAGCAGAGATGCAGTCATTACTGTTGCAGAAACATTATTACTGGGAGCTTGTGTGGACGCAGGAAGGTTCCGTCCGACAGACTTTAGAGATGAAGGCGTGTGATTGCTGCAGCAGCAGAGCCGGACAAAAGGCTCTCAGACTCAAACTATGACCGTTTCCACAAGCAAGCACCAAGGTGCAAAACCGAATCACGTCTGTGAGGCTGACACGACGGTCACACTGTGAAACCTCACACTCACAAACATCTTCACTGTTTACAGCAGCAGGTTGTGTTTTATATGTCAGTCAACACGCAGTATACAACCTCCACCTGTGCTGTGTTACGTCCTCCTGTTCCATACACTGTGAGCATGTTAGCATTTTAGCTCAAGTTCAGCCTCACAGCGTCTCAATTCAGATACCTCCGTTAGTACACAGAGTACTAAATGGAAGAATCTCCTCCTCCATCATGTGGTCTGTCTGTATGCCGGCTTGTTTGTAGCGGCGTGCGGTGGACATGTTTCCGCTGGTGGTCTGTGGCCGAGCCGCCGGGCACAACAGTAGCTCACCAGCATGTCAGACGGCTCCATGTCTGCCGTCTGTTTACAGGCCGGTAATTACGTGACGCTTAATTAGCCGGAGTAAAAAGGGGCGCTGTGGTCTGGAGATTGGCATCGCTGAGCGGCCGACCACCGTCCTCACAGGGACAGACAGAGGACGGGAGGGAAGCGAGAGAGACAGCCGAACAAATGAACCAGATAAGATGTGGTTCACTCAGACGGGCAGCATGGGAGAGTGACTCGACCCGGCTGACCTCTAAACTAATTCAAAAACACACTCACTCACTGCTCTTCATCTCGGCTTCAGTCTTCGTTTGTCCACAGAGTGAAAATGATAATTTTCAAGACTTCAGTCATTTAGGAACAGAAATAACTGCCTGTGTCTGTAAAAATCGATGAGAGGAGCTCCGGTCAGATTGATAAAAACAGCTGAATAGTCAGTTACAGTCAACGTGTGACCCAAACATCATCTTCAGCTCCAGGCAGGGAAGCAGGAACAGAATAGAAATGTGCAGGAACCCTGATGCAAAACAAAAATCTATACAAGTAGAAGTCCTCTGGTTCTGACGGCTGTGTTCCTTCTTCTTCCTCAGATGCCTCAAAGCTCCAGAACCCGAGTAGGAAGCAGTCTGTCTCCAGAAGCCTCAAACACCTCTTCAACTCCTCCAACAAGTTTGTGAAAACACTGAAAAGGTTTGTCACATCATCATTAACAACATGTTCAGTATCCATTTAAAATGAAGTGCTGCGAGTCGAGACGGTTTCAGCTTTCAGCTACAGTCAGAACATGAGTTTGTAAAATCATGAATTACATAGATCCTCTGTTGTGGATGGATCTCTTATTTCAGCAGGGAGGCTTTAATGTAATAGGACAGACATCAGTAAGTCTTTGTGTCATCTTCACCTTCCCATGATGCACCTCTGTGGGTCTGCAGGGGGATCTACCTGGCAGCCGTGTTCTACCATAAGGACAGTTTACTGGTGACAGCAGAAGACCAGATCCCCATCGTGGAGGTGGACGACTCCTACAGCAGCTCCCTCATGCAAGACTTCCTCTGGTTCACTAAGGTACCGCCTCCGGAAACCTTCTCGTCACACTGCCCTGAACTCTGGTGTCATTTTAAAGTCGACAGGAAGTGGAATGTGTTTGCAGATCTCAGGGATCTGATGTTCTTTAGTCAGCAAATCACACTGAAATCTGAATCCATCTCTGGTCCATCCTGACGTCTGGTCAGAGATACAGGTTCAAGTCTTTATTGATCCGGTCTGTATTAACTCTGTTACAGCCTCATGGTTCCACACACCGCTCAGCACTTTGTCTGATCTCTCTTCTTCCTGTTACTGATTCAGTATCACAGAACTGCAGCCTGAGGACAGTTTGTGGATTTTCTCTGGAGAAAGAAAAGACTAAAATCTCGTCTGGACTTAGTGTATAATTATTTATTCTGACTCTAATAGATGGAAGAAAAAACATTCATTGAAGCTGCTGAGATTCGTGGCGACACTGCAGTTTAGATACAAATGTCCACAAACTGGCAAAATACATTTCTCACAGAAGTCAAACCTGGAAACTGGAGACTCTCATCCTGTGGACGCCTGTTTTCCACTCCTGGTGGAGCTGTGGAAGTGTAGCTGCAGTAATCAGGAGTGAAGCGCTGTGCTCCTGTTGGATCTCCTCAGGCTCTGCTGCTGCCCCTGAACCGCACTCAAAAAGGAGCCCTTTGTTTTATGAAGCGCTGCAGTTTAATAACTTTCTGTGTGTCTGCAGCTGTCCTGTATGTGGGAGGATGTCCGGTGGCTGAGACAGAGTATGTCCGTGTCGATGTCGTCGTCCTCCACCCTGCAGGCCCGGCACAAGATGCTCACCGCCGCCAGTCAGCTGCAGGTCAGGAACAAATATCACATGGTGTGAGACTGACTCCATGGGGCAGGTTTCAGTCAGCTTTAATGAGCTGTGCACCGAATCAGAGAACGTTTGTTCCTAAATGTTACATCGGAATCAACTTATTTAGCATCTGGTTTTTACTTCCTGTCAACAAACCCGATACCAAACCTGCCACTTACATTGTTGCTGCGGAGACGGGAGCCCAGTTCAGAACGCAGATTTATGACGAGATGAGTTGAAACTTGCCTGCAACGCTCTGAAAACAGTTTACACCAACGCAACTAGACGAGATGGCGTATCGTTTCCATAGCAACAACTATCTGTACTCTCGTTCTAACTGCTGGCCTTTCAGCCGTTTTTAGTATCTGGATATAATCTGTAGCGTCTTAAAACAGGAATGAGGACAGTGAGAGTGAGTTACTGCTACAGTTACTGAATTCATGCTGTTGATTTTTTTGAAACGGCAAAGACATAAAAATGCAAGAGGGACGAGATGACCAGCTGGCTTTGCTACGAGCTGATTGGCTGTTGAAACAGGTGACATGCCTGACGTTCTAAAACCAGCCACTGGCGACTTGACGAGCTGAGTCTCAGGCCACGCCATCAGCCGGGTCGAGTCGAGCTGAGACGACATCCCAATTCTTTGGTCTGAACCGAACTTGAGGTGTTGACTAAATCTATTTAGTTAAAGTAGAAAACAGAATGTTAGGCTGAAATATACTAATTACTAATAGAATACTTTGCAGCACCGGATTCAATATTCTCTCTCTCACACTCTTGAGTGTTTTATTATACGTAACATGTTGAAGGGTTCATGTACCTGCTGGTCCTGCAGAGCCTCCTGGGAACCCACAACCTGGGTCGGGTCCACTACGAGCCCATCAAGGATCGCCACGGCAACGTGCTGCTGGTGACCATCCGCGACATGGAGAGCCAGCACTCGCTGTTCAGCGGGAAGTGGATGCAGGTGACCAAACTGCAGAGCCAGAGGAAGTCTCTGTCCACCCCTGAGGAGCCGTACGCTCTGGACATCCTCATCATCACCTTACAGGTGAGGAAGGACACCGGAGGTCCAGTCGCTTCATAAACTTCAGTGTCTCTAAAGACAGTTTAGTTCTATAGAACATTGTCTTAATGTCTGTTTAGCCAGACATCTTTTGATGTTGTTGTGCCACGTTACAGTGAGGGGGGGCCCAAACCAAATCCTACTTGTGACCCCTAAAAGGTCTAAGGCCAGCCCTGATAGTGAGTCCACCAGAGCAGCAAACCAAGCGCTCGGACAAACTAGGTTAACCATATTACACTGTTTACTCAGAAATGTGTGGACGTCCTTGTCTTGTGTACTTTTGGTTTGGATCTGTTCTTCCTCACTGAGGCTCTGGAGTCTGAACGGGACCAAGTCCCTGCAGCTGGTCCAGCATCTGGAACAAAGCCTGAAACCAGCAGAGTGGAGGCTGACACATAAAGAGGGGATGCTCTCAACCAGCGGCTCCCAAATATTTCAGACTCCTGACTCCTTAAAACAAAACCTTCTCCTTCAGTTCTTTTTGCCTCTCAGGTTGTTTTATTTGAATACATTAGTGGCCTGAAGAGGGACAACTTTCCAGTATTTCACATGAAAAAGGAAAAGATTAGAGAAACCTCGACCTCTCTGATTGATCTTATCCCGACCCCTCGTTTCAGGAATCATTCACTAGGAAAAGGACCCGGAAGATATAAAGTTTCCTATAAAGTTATTTAATTACTATCCAGCTTGTTTCTTCAGAACCCAGGAGACGATATCCGAGGTCTGGAAACCTCTTTCTTCTAAAAGACAGTGAAGACGCACTGCTGTCAGATTTGAATTTGGAGGCTGTTCTGACATTTAAAATGTCTGTTTGGTCTTATGCTCTGTGTCTCTGACCTCCAGGACATTTTGGCGTACCAGCGGCGCAGCACTCACCGGCTGGCCCCGGGCCTCTACCTGGGCTTCCTGAAGCTCAGCAGCTCCGTAGACCAGATCAGAGTCCTGGTGTCCCAGCGGACCCCCAACATGCTCTGCCACACCCGCATAAGAGACAACGCCAATGTCTCCAGGTACATCTCTCACTCACACACACACACACAGCCCTGAAGGTTTCGGTTTATTGTCACTTAATAAAAGTAATATTAAAGATAAATAAAGCTCGCAGACAGCTCAAGGCTGGTTGAAGGATCAGAAAGAGTCATGACGGAGAGATGAAAGCAGTGTTCTCCACCCGAGCACCTCACAAAGTCTGGATTTCACACAATGCGTCACTTCCTGTCACTCTTTAAATCAACACGCCATCGTCCCGAGTCTAGTCCAGGTTTTGATCTTCTTCGGGTTATAATGTTTGCACGCATCAGGAGAAAGCGTGTCTCTGTGCAGGTTTGTGTTTGACTGGGTTACATTAGCAGGTCGGGATGAGCAGGTCCACAGGAACGTCTGTTAGTGCAGCTTTAACTTCAGTTTGTGTTGTCACGGTGTACTGACACACCCTGGAGCACACCTACACATCAGTGCTAGTAGGTTGCTCTTTAATGAGCGCCCTCTGGTGGATGACCTCGGTTTCTAATTGACCTCTAACAAATCTTTGACGTTTCTCTGCTGACACTGATTGATATTATTGATATATATCTGTGATCAGTAAATGAGATGACTGGGAGAGTCATCGGTTGGGTTTTTTCAACAGTTCAGGAAACTAATAACACGGAGGCTGTAAATATCTGCAGCCATGCGTGATGTTTGTTGGAGTAGTGGAGGGCTTCACCAACTGCATTGCTTTTTTGCCGATTGAGGTGTCGGATCCAACAAGTCCACCAAACTAAATAACAAAAAAAACATAAATTACTGATTAATTTGACAGTTTTCGGTTCAGGTTCAGTAGGTTTTAGAGTGAACCTGGTTCAGAGGGGGGTGGATGTATGAGCAGCTTCTTGTGTCAACGCTGCTTCATTTAGTCATAATCCATACAGCGATCAGCCATAACATTCTAACCACTGACAGGTGGAGTGAAGAACACTGATTATCTGGTTACCATGGCAGCTGTCAGTGGGGGGATATATGAGGCAGCAAGTGAACATTTTGTCTCCAAGTTGATGTGTTGAAGCAGGAAAAATGGGCAGCGGA
>JAVQJF010121793.1:0-19026 GCA_036023855.1 Gadopsis marmoratus | reverse complement strand
TCAGAGGTGAAAAGGGGAGGGGGTTGTGTGCGTGTGTGTGTGTGTGGGGGGGGGGGGGTCCACTTTTTACTTTTAGGAATGTGCCTGACCTCACCCTCTTGGAGAGGATGAGGAAGATGAGGAGGTTCAGGAGGGGAGAGGGTTACAGAGAGAGAGAGAGAGAGAGAGAGAGTGAAGATGGATGGAGGAGGTTAAAAAAAAAACAACAACCCCCCAAAAGCATCAAAAGCTAACGAAGGTCCATTCTTGATGCAGCAGCAGAGGTTTGGTCCACTTGCTAGCTTTCATCCACGCCTCACCGGCCTTCATCAGTAAATGGAGTTTGATGGGCCTGTGAGCTTTGGTGGAGATTATTAAAGGAGTAAGATGTGGTGGTGTTGTCATGTTGTCTCTCTCTCTCTCTCTCTCTCACCCACACACTTCCCCTCATTCCCAGTATCCTGGTTCTATTAGCTGCACCATGTTGCTCGCTGAGGCCCCCTAGTGGAGTCTATGTGTATGGGTTTGTCTTTTATCGCCACTGTCTACTAAAAACCATGCATCTCCAAACATGGTGCAGTTTTAAATCTAAAAGTGCTGTGAAGCCTTTTCTTTATGCCACTTACGTGTAAAACCTGTTGTACTGGAACCCTTTAAACTCCTCTTCATGGCTTCAAAAGCACTATTTCACAATAAGAGGTTAAGAAGGCTGTTTTTTTTCTTTCGGCTCATGTTAAGCTGACATTTGGAGATACATGGTTTTTTCAGGACAGTGACAACAAGGACAACAGGGATGAACCTGCACTGAAATTCAGGGTAAACACTTAAACGCATGCAGAGGGCCTCTCATTGTCCATTCAGCTTGTAATCATTAACTTGTTATAAATGGAGCGTCTCATACATCACTGTGCTATAGCTATAGTTGTGTGTGTGTGTGTGTATAAATCCTCGCCCAGATTTGAATCTGCATTCAGCCAGGTGAGGGAGTTCAGCGGTAATGTATACCTGGAGGTTTTCCTTTGAGCCCGTCATGCCGCGCGAACCACAAACACACACTTAATTTGATGCATGCTTTCTTGTGCACGCACACACACATGCGCACACACACACACATGCACGCACACATACACACACACACACTTCACCTTTCACGTGACCCATATCTCAGGAGGAGTTTGGAACAGGTCTGCGATCTATGTGTGTGTGTGTGGAGAGGAGGCTCAGGTAGCCATAACATACTCAGACTGCAGAGATAAATCTGTGCCATCAGCTGACGATGCTGAGCTGCATCTTTCAGACAGTCAGTTTGTTTTGGGTTTTTTTTTTATTTTCTTCTACTTGTCTTTGTCCCCCCTGGAATTTGCAAGAGTTAACATGAATTCAACCTCTCTCTGCAATATGTGGGAGATCTTTCAGTGCAACTTTATCACAAAACCAACTGGTTGAATCATAAGAGTTCTCAGTTTTGTGCTGAAAAAATGATCAAATCCAGAGTCAAAGTAAAGCCTTAATCTCCACAGTTTCTTTTTAAATGTTAGCAGGGGTTCTATTTCCCCAATATCTTTTTTTGTCAGGCACTTCACTCTGGCTTATCTCCTCCCAACTCGCCATTACTGAAGTTAACAAACCTGGAATATTCCTAATCTAATAGTAAAAACATGGAAGTAATTACAAAAGTTATATTGATGACCTACCTTTCAGACACAAATGCCGGGTCACCCTTGATTCAAGCGTTTCAGATGTGAGGATTTGTAGCCTTTCTGTGAGAGCAAACCTGGACATGTTTGTGTCAGCTTGGCCGTCAGGAAGTCACCCAAGCATTTCTCACTGTTTTCTGACATTTTACAGATCAAACAGTTATGAAGTTATCAGCAGATTAGTACGTAATGAAAATGATTGTTAGTTATAGCCGTACTGGTTTATGGAGCTTGATGGCATCACCACAGAGCACTATTGTTGCCTTACAGACTAAAAACAGGGGGGTAGGTACCCACTGTGGACAGCCATTTGTCTAGCTGGCTAAATGCCTACAGAGGTTTACTGTCGCTTATTACATATGAAGATCATCATGCATGTTTTATAGTTGACTTGCAATGTTATTACAGAAATGTATCTTTAAATAATACAAAAAAAACCCACATATTTTGGCATACGTTTTTTGGACAAAGCTTCTTTATCGTTCCCTCTTTCTTCTCTCAATCTATCCTCATCCTTATTCTGACTCTCCCACCTTCTGTATTTCCTTCCCCCATCCCTCCTTCCCTGCCTCTGCCCTTTGTGTCTGTTTTCGAAGGCAAATTCCATCTTTATCTCAGCCGCTCTGAGAGAAGGGTCCTTAAACAGGCAGCCATGCGGGCAACAACTCTCAAAAGACACGTGTGCACACATGCATGTACATTGTATTTAGATACACATTATAAAGGAAGGTATCTGTACTGTGTGTGTGTGTGTGTGTGTGTGTGTTTCCTGGTGTAACTCACACTGAGGCATCAATGAGGTGAAGATGCCATCAGGTTTAACAGGTGGACAAAAGTATGAGCGCTAACACCAAATGTTTAGACAGCTAATTACCTCTGTGCAGCACTTACACTCCTCCTCCTCCTTGCCTCATTCTCTCGTCTTACAGCTGGAAGAAGCAGTACTGCAGCAGAAGTCGAAGTAGCGACAGAAGCAGTAATATTAGTTGTACTAAAAGGAGATGTAGGTGTAGAAATACCACTAGTAGTAGCAGGTACAGTTGCAGAAGTAGCAGTAGGAGTTGTAGCAGTTGCAGGAGTACCACTTGTCTTAAAACAAATGAATCGACACAAAAGAAACAAGTTGGAACTTTAATTTCTTTCTTTTTGAATCCTCTGCTGGTTTATTCCATCTGCACAAGATATCGTTTCTCTGTCACTGACACTCAAACCCCCATTATCACCCCCCCCCCCCGCCTATTCAAACTGAGGAGGAGGGTAAATATAGAGTGTTTGTTAGAGACCTCTTTATTTGCTTCATTCCTTGCTGTTTGGTTTGAGGCTTTAACGGTCACCCGCGCCTTTTTAAAATCTTTCTTCTTTCCGTCTTGATATCACCAACCAGGCCACCATGCGGTCAACACCTCTTTTTACTTTTTACCCCCCATAGTCTTTCCTCAAGATCTCTCTGGGTTTATGAGAGTCAGGAATCCCTGATCTGGATTCCCGATCACTTAAAGGTCTTTTTGAGGAACCTCCCTTTGAAGAGCGTTGGGGATATCCAGATTAAAGCAGAGCCCCGTTGGGGATTTAGGCTGAGTCAGGTCACAGGTTAAGGTTAAAGAGATCTTTGAATGTATACCACACATAACTGACCCTTTAAACCGCATTGTTCCGTAAACCAACAGCTATTGGTAATTAAACGGCAATTATTGTCCGCAGATCTGCAGTGAAGCTTCATTTTCTTTGCTGGGTAGATTGTAAAACATTATTAGTTAGTTGTGGTAAGGAGATATTTCCTTTTTAATACTGTTTTCTTTTCATACACCCCACCAGTATATAACAGGTAACCTCATGGCTTCACACAACCTGAACTTTAAGAAGATTGTGAAGCAGGTATTTAAAAAAAAACACAATGTTTCAGGTACAAATCCCGGCCAGCTAGTTTGTGATCCTTCTGTCATGAATCTGTCAGATGCTAGGTAATCCTCTGGCGCACGAAGAAGACTCACTCAGAAGAGGATCGCAATCAAAAGCTAACAAAGATAAGAATTATGCTTCATCGAATATGAATTAATTGAATATGAAGATAGTCCTGCTGATTTTGTAGCACTTAGGATATCTTACAAAAGGTTTAGTCATCATTTATCCAAACGCTGAACACTATCTGCTCCCATACAGGCGTCTGTATCGGCTTCATCTTGTTCTTCTTGTCTGGCTCTTTTTCTGCAAGACATCTCTTTTCCTCTTTTCGCACTCGGAGGCTGTTTTTCTGGAAACCAGCAGAAACACTAGGTGGATTTATGAGGGATTGGATCTCGTTTTGGATCTGTAGCCAAACTATCGGCACATCTGCCAACGGCAACTTGTCTCTCCAGACTGTTTTGCTTGTCTCCTTGCAAGTGGGATCAGCTATTGGTGATGATCCAGACCTAGAATTTCTGCCATTTCACAATGTGTTTTTTGGTTTGATTTGTTTTTTTGCATTTTAGCCAACTATTGTGGTGTGTTCTTGTGCTAATGGGGAAATCAGACATCTGGATTTTCATCTTTAAACATCAGACACTGTTGATTCATACATTCATATACAAAGTGCACACAGTAAAATGTTACACATGACTTGGTGCAAAAATGCGTAAGCGACATGCAAAAGACACTTCAAACCCACTGAAATGAATCAGAATAATGCGCCCTCTGCAGTCGAAAACACGTACAATGCGACCGCACCCCTTTGGGAGACATATTGATGTATACAAAATGTCTTTTTATCAACACCAATTCAAGAGTTTTGATGGATTAACTACGCGAAGATGGTCTAAATCTAAAGTTACAGAAACAGTAACCCAACTAAATCCGATTAAATTTGCGAGGACTTTGGTGCGGCATCATAACCCACGACAACAAACCTTTCAACTTATTCAACAAATATTTCTAAATTTATTTGGATTATGTGTCAACTAAATAGTGGGTCTAACGCCTGTCGTGAAATAACCATCCTCCTTCTCGTACTTTGCTCCCGTCTCTCGGCCTCCATCTGTAGCCTCCCCTCTATATCTGGTTCATCTCACATGAGCCGCCGCAACTGCACGTTAGCCCGAGAGAGAGCGATGGCGAGGAGCGATAACACACACACAGATTAGCGTGTAGTCTGTGGCTGCTCATAGATGAAAGAATGAAGTCATCAGAGCGGCTTCAGAGAGGCAGAAAGCTGTTTTGACTGCCCCACATCATGCAACTCTACATGCACAAACACAATCAGCTTTAAGGCAGCGTGGGAGGGCGTCTGCTTCTTTCCTCTTCTTCTGTTTCTCTCTCTCCCTCTCTCTTGTTCCCTCGCTACTCTTAATGCTCTCTCTTCCACTTTGGGCACCTGTTTCTTTCATCACACTGCTGAGGAGGAAACAGGGCTTTCCCAAAAACCACATGGGAGCAAATGGTGGGCCGGTGGTATGAGTGAGTGTGTCGTTCTCCGAGCTATATATTACATATTTCAGAGTGTAGAGTTACCCCATTACCTTTTATATACCTGTCTAGACGGAGCCAAAGCTAGTAAACGGAGTAAAGCTATACATCTCCTCCTCCCTTGTTCCCTCCTCGCCTAATACGATCGAAAGCAGGTTTACATTTTCCTGACCGTGAGAATTATGACTCTCGTCTCTCAGGAGCAAAAGTGAAAGTAGGGCGATGTCCTTTTAGGAAGCAGGGTGGGATGGAATGTTTATTTAGGTGGCAACCTATGAAGCGCATCAAAGGGAGGAGGTCGGGGTGGATGGATGGGTCAACACAGGACTTTGGCCCAGGAAACCAAAAATCGACTTATTTTATCTAAAACATTTTTCCTAAACCTAACCAAACTGTGACCTTTTCACAATGTTAACCATGTGTTGTTGTTCTTGTTGTTACCATGACGATGAAGGTCTGGTACACCTATATATGTCATTTTGGGAGTCACTGGAAAACGACCAATTCTGTTGTTTAGTTTGGAGTATTTTCTGGATATATTATCTTATAAAGCTTTCATGGTGAACCTGTTACCAAACACTTGCCTACTTACACATCCAGCAGCTACGAAGCAACATTACAACTTTCATTTAGAGTCGTGTTTGTGTCCACCTGGTGAATATAAGCCTAATATTCACTCTCCTATTAGCTCTGTTTTTGGTGTCCTGAGGGAAATATCTGGCTCTTTAGCTGCTAAACGCTCCGCTGGGTTCTCCAGCTAGTTGCTAACTTTACTCTAACTGCTCAACACCAAACCGCAGACAGATTCAATTAAATTTTATTTATATAGCGCTATGTCACAGTGGGTTTTTTTGAGTTTTTTTTTTGTTGTTGTTGAGGCTGGAAGTAAGGATGAGGAAGGTGGTGAGAGTGAGCCAAAACACTACATTTGTGGGCCTTAAAACCAAAACAATAAGCTGGAAAAAAGAGAAAAAAAATATTAACCCAGTGTCGCATTAACCAAACCTTAACCATAGAGGTGGCAGATTGAAAAACAGTCACACTTTTACTATTTTTTAATGGTATCGT
Organism: Gadopsis marmoratus; assembly: GCA_036023855.1. Classification (NCBI taxonomy): domain Eukaryota; kingdom Metazoa; phylum Chordata; class Actinopteri; order Centrarchiformes; family Percichthyidae; genus Gadopsis; species Gadopsis marmoratus. Next base: position 12,841 of record JAVQJF010121793.1, on the reverse strand, counting down.
GCATTTCAGAAGGATCGTTTAGTTTGAAATCACAGATTTGCCTCAAAGTCTTTCCTCCACTCACTTCTCCTCCATCTACGTCAGATCAGAGTCCGGTCAATCTTGCACTATACATACAGTTGTCACGAATACTGTTTGTACTTTACACTAAGCCGTACGCCGCTGGCCTTAGTTAATCCCAGGTCTGTGCTGGCTGGTATGCGGCTAAGCCTTTAGCATGCAGTCGCAGGATAATGATCAGCAGCAGAGCGAGGTGCATGTTGAGGTGCATTTTTCACATTGCTGAGTGGCACAGAGGGAGGCAGGAGACAAAATCACCTGATCCAGCACTATTTTCTTCTTCTTCTCCCTTTTATTTAATCCTCTCCCAGTCCCTCTTCCTTTTGCCTGGAATACCTTTTTAGGGATGTTTTATAGGGAGAGTACTAAACATGTTTGTGCTTTTGTTGATGTCTTTTCATATTTTTTGAGACTTTGCGTTCCGTTCATTGCTGTAGATGAAGAGATGGGTCACAGTTGAAAGTAAAAATCAAGCGTCGTCAGTGAACAGCGGCTTCAGTGAACTTTACTGGAGGGATGAACACGATTCCTTGGAAACGTCTTCCCTCGTTCGGTGTCGTGATGATGTTTGAGGAGAGCGCTGCCCAACACGTCGCTCCAAAAATCTCCCATAGGTGGTTTCAGATCTGGTGACTATGAAGGCCGTAGCATGTGACTGATGTCATTTTCATTCTCGTCAACCCATTTAGTACATCTATATTTGACTTGTATTAGTTTCCCCACTCATTTATTTGTGTTTTTTCCTTTAATTTGACTCCTGTTTTTGGCCAAGTGGTGATAAAAGGCAGGTTTTATATTTGGAAATATATTTTTCCCTCTATTTTGTTTGTTAAATTTCCTTTATTGGCATACATGTTTTTCCATCATTATTGTGAATACAGCGCAATACCGAATTACATTTCGATTTTGAAGACAAGACATACCTTCTTTTTTTTATTATTTTGGTTTGTGTGTGTTTTTGCTTGTATGTAAGTGTGTGTGTGCGTGTGTGCGTGTCAACGCAGGATGACGACATTCCTCGTGTCCTCTAGACAAATAGACCCCCCCCACCGCTCAGAACAATGGGAAAATGTCAGACATCTGTCGCAGCACAGAACAAGATAAGAAGAAGATGGTGATGATGAGACAGAGAGGAAAGGAGGGAGAGAGAGGTGACGTGGCAAAAGAGAAAAATGTTTAAACTGAAAAAGGAAGAGGAGGAAGAGAAAGAAAGAACTGTTGATGAAGGTGTTGATGTATGGCGTTGATTGTAAGTAAGTGCAAATTTTTTGGTGGGAGAAAATCCTTTCTTATGCTAATAAACAAAACTCCATACAAACCAGAGCCACAAAGCTTATTAAGGCTGTTTTTCTTGTTGTTGTTGATATTCTGGATACATGTGGATGCTAAACATCCACAATTTTAAAGCTTCCTAAGATGCTAAAAGCTAACTGTGTGTAGCACAAACAGCACATGTTTTGTCTAGCATTTCCAGGTGGAAGTCATCCACGTTTCCTCTTGTTCACTTTTTTCGTTTTTGTGCAAAACTGACAGAAAGCTGCACAGTCGAATTGCTCCGTATCACTCAGCACTATTTCAGCTGCTGCGCTCAGATTCTCATTGGAGGCTGTAAGTGAGATTGTTCAGGAGACATGTAGGCATGCAGGGCAGGAGCCGGCTGCAACCTGCCCCTTCACAAGATCAGATCAGGGCAGAAGCAAGAGAGAGCATGCTCAGCTGTGAGGATCCGAACCAAACTACCGCTAGAAAACACAGTCGGCAACCTCCAACGTGATTGTAACTCATTCATAAAGCAAACTGGCGGTGCAGCCGTCGTGGAGAAGGCCAGATTTATCTCACTGAAGCTGTCTGGACTGATTTTGCAGCTGTACAAAATGTCACGTAATATGTAAGAAGTTGTGTTAAATAAATAACATAACTAGCTACATCATCATGATTATACCAGCCTATATTTATATACAGTTTTAGCATGAATTCTTTGGGTCATCAACAGCAACAGTTAACTTCAATTCCAGGTTCGCCCAGAATGTCATTAAAATCATAATACTGGAACCTGCCTTGTTGAGCTGATAGCGAAGGACAGCCAGTAAAATATGCAATGGGTTTACAAATCAGGTGTATAATAAGCTCCAAATGCACAAAATGCCACAAATAATTCCAAACATAATGTGTAGACGTACGTTTTCCTCTAGTCCGCCTTCGGCTTTCAGTCCAAGCTGAAAGCAGGTGATTCAGAGTAAAACAACCCTCAGCTCTTAATCCCACGTAGCATCATAAACACACGCTCTGTATCAGCTGAAGCCTTGAGAGCATAGCGGTCATGTGTTTCCCTCCTCCGGCTCACAGATACGGTATCAGGATATTAATGTTAGGCTCATCCAAACAGCATCACATCACCAGTATGCAGGTTTCCATGCTTGGTTTATGGGAGCATGGAGCAGTTTGCTGTTTGCTTAAACACGTAACACTGTCATGGCGAAATCAGATACGTTTAAAAAGGTAAACAGGCTCATCTATTAGCTTGAGATTTGTTTGGATTGATGTTTTGTCTGGATTGAGTTTTTTGGCTAGTGGGTGAATAATCCCTCCGGAGCAGACGACAGGAGGTGGTTACAGATGGCGAACGTGGCTTTTCAGAATTGCAGCTGGACATGTTTCCGGGTCCTGGTGGGACACGGATTGAGACCAAATCTTGACTTGAAGGGAAGTTCAAAGAAAACTTGAGGGATTTCTGTAAACATTGATTTGTTTGTTCTGCTGCTGCTCCTCATGTCATGACTGCTGGACTGAAACCACGAGAAGGTTCATGAGAAGTGTATGAAACAGACCGGCCACACCCCTTGTGCTTTTGTCTGTCCAAAAACTATCCGGACCACACAGGTTTGTTTCTGAATGCATTCCTAAACCTCACAGCCTGATTTTAAAGGATATTTAGGAAGTGAAGAAGGTAACTTCTCTCTTTCTTTGTCGCCTTCCTTCCTTTCTAGAACTTTTTACTCCCCTCCTCCCGTTCCTCCCTCTCCTCCTATCCGCCTCTTCTCAAGTCTGTCCCCAGGCTACACGTGTCCAGGTATTCAGCTGGCAGGCTGCCGCAACCCCTCTCTAATTTCTTGTTGCCCGTAGCGACGACGCACCGTTCCAACTGGTGATGCATGTGCAGCATTGCAGAGCAAGGTAGACGGGCATGTTTCAACCTGCGCGAGGCCCGGGCTGGGACAGGATAGGCTAGGCTAGGCTAGGGTAGGGTGGGTCGTCATATCACCCAGGGGAAGGAATTCAACCCCTCCCCTGCTTACAAGATCCACCTGATGCGGTTTAGACCTGACTCCGTTCCAATACATATGCATATGAACATCTGTAATGCAAACACATTGTGAGTCTGTTTGCCTCTCAGGGGATGTTTGGATTAAAGTCTCATCTGGATGGTCAAGCTTTAGGAATTCCTGAAACTCCTCATTAAAAAGTGTGTGTGTGTGTGTGTGAGAGAGGGAGAAACGTTACTTGTCAACTGTAGTACTTTTAAATGGCCAGCAGGGCAACCTGTAACTGGAATCAGATCTGTGTCAAATCTCAATCAAATAACTCAAATTCTTTGTTTGATATTTAAGAAGTTTTTTTTCAGTTTTTTATGGTTTGTTTTTTTGACACAAATCTGATTTCACACACGTCCTGTTAAAGGGTCCTGGAGGAAGACTCAGACCCCTAAAAAAAAAAAACAACCCCCCCCAAAAAAAACCAGCAACCTCCATCTGTTCACTCATTATCAGAACGGCATCAAACGTGGCGTTGCATGTTTCATTTGTGGTTCGCTGAAAGAAAGTTGTTTTCACAGATGTGTGTTTCTGTGTCCCTAATGCTTTATGGGGAGCCGAGTGATCTCTGCAGGCTGCTGGTAAACTAGCTTTAACATGTGTGGTTATGATCATCACTGACCATTAACCTCTTATACAGTGACCAAAGTTGCATTAATATATATATATAAAAAAGTCCATATCCTTATAGGGCTTCACACTTAGTTATAAAGCTTGACAGGTATTAGCTTATATTTCTATTGGCATATACTGTATGTCAGCCTAATAATAGCCCAGAAATGCCAAAGAGACGTTTCAAGTCATTTAGAAACAACGTCTTCATTATATAGTGATGATTATATAGAGCAAACGTGTTTTGTGTTTTAAACTGTAAAATATTGCCTGTAAATAGTCATTTCACTGCTTTAAAAAGACTAATTGTTAACAATGTGTTGGTTCATGTTATATGCTTATATACAAAAATGACTATGCTGAACATTTCCCTTTTTAAACTAAATATTGCTGTTGGTGTGAGCCCCAAAAAAAATCTAATCAACTGGACTGTACTGGAGTTTTGGCTCAAGCCAATTTGTCCGTTTAGTTCTTTTCACTCTTTTGTTTTGCTGATGCCGGCATTGGCTGATTAACGCCTGACAGGGAGTGCCCTCCCTGCAGGCATCCTTCAGCAGGAAGTCACGGGGGTCAACACTCATTACACCAAATGAAACGAGATGAGATAAAAACTGTGTTGAAAAGAAAGAGAATATCAATGGAATTCCTGGACCGGCACTGTGGCAGGATGACATGTGTGTGCACATGACATGGGGTCCTCCGGTAGAGGTGGGGTGGGGGTCTTCCTCTTCCAAAGAGCCGGTTAGTCAAAACACACATGCTCGGGTTTTCTGTCGAAGTGAAAATATTTGGTTTGCTCGGCGCTCTAGGGGCGTCAGCATCCTTGAAGCGGTCAAAGTCCAGCAGCGGATCGGCACCTGGAGTGCCACCCTCCATGAACACACACACACACACACACACACACACACACACACACACACACACACAGATGCTGAGCTATGAAATGATAACATCACAATAATGCAAACACAGTAAACAGCAACTGAATCTAATTCTAATGGTGTTGTTTAAGGATTGTTTGCATGAGTGATGTTTGTAAGATCAGGAGACATCAGGCCCACTTTTCTATCTATGAAGAAACAGGAAACAAACCAAATGCTGATTTTCCATCAGTAACTCAAATACGCTTCATCATGTCTTACTGGCAGATCAGAGAGCCAATCGATACTGAAAACCCATGTGACTGAAACCAAGGAGTAGCCCGATTGTAGCCTAGCAACACTTGTAGATGACAGCGACTGAATTTCCAGGTTATTGTGTTAGCGTTTGGCTCGGTAACCTCAAATGTTTTAAAGTATCTTTATCCTCATCTTTTGTGTGTGTTATGGCTGACACAGATTCACATCTGGAGGGAATACCAGGACAGATGAAATCTGATTTTGCATCCTGCTGATGGAGATCCATAAGTGTAAATTAAAGTGTTCAGACTGGATTATAAAGGCGAGTGTAGCTGGGACCAATGTTCTCACTTATGCAAGCAAATTTACCAGTTTGTCCTTTAAACATAGCATTGCAACAATTAGTTCCAAGTTGTGTGCGACTGCATCTGTGTGTGTGTGTGTGTGTGTGTGTGTGTGTGTGTGTGTGTGTGTGCGTGTGTGTATGTGTGAGCGAGCTGGTGTGAACAAGTGGCTAGGGAATGCATTATGTCAATGAGAGTCCTCACAAGTATGGAAAAACAAACGTTGGTGTGTGAGATTCAGGGTACCCAGGGCAGGGCAGTGCGTATAGGTGTCTAATCATCAGTCTTTGATGAGTGGGGGAATTCCAGTGTCGCCAGTCTAATGCCCGGGTGCATTCCTTCCGCTCGCTCCTCCTCCTCCTCTCACCTGGTTCACCTCTCCATCACTCTGCACACACCTAGCTCCTACGCCATTCTCCTCCCTTCTTCTGTGACTTTTAGTACTCTAGCAGTCCCACTTTCTCTCAACCAGCTTTTTCTACATCAGTGGTTTCCAGCTGTTTGGCAAACGGTCAAGTTTGGTTCGCTTCAAATAACACTTGATTGTATGCAGACACAATCTGTATGTATACACTCCAGAGTTGAAGATAAGTCATCAAAAATGTTGTAGAGGAAGAGAAAGTAGAGGGATTTTGATATACGTACTCAAAAATGATTATTTCAAAACATAGATTGAGCATGAAATAAAGAGCTAGCGTTTAATGGTAAAGCACCTTTGGCACAAAACCAACCTCATGTGAACATAAATTTAGGATACTTTTTGTTGCCTCATCTTGACCTTGAAAGGGATCGAGGGAAAAGATGGAGCGCGAGAGATACAGACAGGGAGAGTGGAGCAAATATCTGCAGCTCACTGACCTCTTTAAGTGGATTACATGCACCGTCAGACGTCAAACGAGTAGAGAGAGGGAGAGATAGAGGCTTTTGACACTGTATTTAGGCAGATTTTTTTAATCCACACTCATCAATTTCAGCTCTGTTCTGTCTATTTTTACCCCCCGAAGGGCAACAGATTTGCGGTACATCAAACATGTCAGTACGCAGTGCAACACCTCAGCCTGCAGCTGTGACGACAACTGGATGAAATGTACTAGAGGCTTTTCTTCAGATCAACCAAGCAAATTTAATAAACTGCCAGATTGTTGCATGAAACATTAATTACACCGTCACAATATTATAGGTATATTGTATTTTGTTAGTTTATATATTTTAAATCAGACAAATAAGTCAAATAATCAATAATATTGGTATCACCCAGCCCTACTGACAGGGTTATGTACATTTTCAACCCCTCTGCAAAGACAGTTTATTACGTTTTTTAAAATGCAACATTATGATTCTGTCTGCAGCACAGACATTTATTTATTTTAGGTTCATATTTTGCTGTAAACTGCACTCTTTTTTCTTTCATTATTACTTAGAACTGTTTTTAAATCATCTCTTATTAGTTGTCCAGTACAAAATGAGAGGATAACGTTTAAGAATGGTATGACGTGCATTCACAGTCATGCATTCAACGCGCCAAAATATTTTAAATTCAGCCGTATATGACCCGTGTATAGGGGGGGCTGAAGTGAAAACACTTGAGGACATGAACGTAGCTCAGCGTTAAAGAGGAAAGAAAGGCGAGTCCATCCATGGGTAGCTGAGTGTTTTAAAGCCTTATTAGAGCCAGGGAGCTCCGTCACGCTGTTCTAGCTGGATGCATGTCGAGTTATGGGAATCAGAGGGATAAGAGTGGAGACGACAAGAAAGCAGATGAATGAAGAGAGAGGTGGAGGTGAAACGAGTGGGAGCTGCAGGTCTGAGCGTGGGAGAGACCAGACTGCATTGAGCTGAAGCAGACCAGAGACTAATCTGGACATTCAGGCCTTGTAACAACACACACACACAAACACGCAGACACGACTTCCCATGTGCAAATACACTATATGGACGAAAGTGGCGGCGCGCTTTACACCACTCCATCCGACGCTTGGCATCGTGCTTGGTGATGTAAGGCTTGCACACAGCTGCTCGGCCATGAAGCTCCCGGGGGAACAGTTTTGGTGCTGACATTAATGCCAGAGCTGGTTTGGAACTCTGCAGTTATTGAGTCAGCAGATGGCGCCTATGGCAATGGGACTGAATGAAACACCTGAATTCAATGATTAAGAGGAGTGGACGAATACTTTTGTCCATATAGTGTATATTCAGGCGTGTGTGTGTGTGTGCTGTAACACCTCCAGTGCAGATAACAGTTTGCACACCTTTTTAGGGTTTATATATATGGGTTGTATATGTCGGCGACACTCTTAATCCAGATCTCCGATTACTTTGATGCTTTCTGGTATTAACAGAAAAGCATCAAAATGTCACATGCGCGTCCAGCAAGTACTTGCCGTTTCTGATTTGTAGTTGTCTTAAGTGATTTTGTGTCGATGAACTTATCGATTAATCGGATCATTGTTTGAGCAACAAAATGGATTTTAAGAGCAAATGTAAAATCTCGGCTGTATCCGAGCAGACAGCATGTATGTAATGTTGTGAGATAGTAAAAGTAACGTCTGGAAGTTCATGACAAAAGCAGGTTTCAATACACGCATATTGAGGCGTCATATAACTTCCTGTATCGCAGCATTCACACTGCACATGGTCTTACGTCGACCTTTGACCCCCGGCTAAAAGGAAGCGCTATAATGTTGTCAGGGGGAGCTGCAGAGAGGCCTGCAGGGAACCTGATATCACATCCACAAAGTGTTGAAATACACATGCAGGCTTGTAACTTAAAACAGGCAAACACACATGGGTGGATGGCAAACATGCACACACACACACATGAAAACATACCGGCATCTTAAAAGACCTGCGATGCAACCCGGTCGAAATCATTCTGATCAGACATTCCAACTGAACGGTTTACATGGACACTAAATAAACTGATCCGATAAGATGCGCGTTTACATGCCCCGAAGCCTTTAATCAGAATTGAACTCTTTAGACAAGAAGCGCAGAGGCTCAGTCGGCTGTGAAGCGTCTAATATGCTGGCAATATAACAGAAACAGAACAACTCGTTGTTTCAAGCCGTTCCACCAAACAGATTTATTCCAACCAGTGCATTTTCACGATTATTAGGTGCTAATATTTTTCCGCTTGAACCCTCTCAACAAGGCCGGATCGGGTCTCTGCTGATTGAGGTGGTTACATGAGGCATTTCATAATTCTGATTGCGGCCGTTAGCCTGATTATTAGTGGAACATTAGTGTCCATGGAAACGCAGCGACTGCTACGACGCTGACTCCCAGTTGATCGGTAGTAAATTGATGAAGACATTTCGTCGTTTATAAAGAAAGTCACTTGGGTTGACAGCTCATCAGATGTGCTCGGTGGTGGAAACTAGCTGTAGTAACTTAAGTACCATACTTGAGCATATCAGAGGGAAATGTTGTACTTTCTTCTGCACTAAAGTTATCTACAGCATTAGCTACAGGTTGCTTTGCAGGTTAAAAGTTTGCATAATCATGATTTTATAAAAAAAAAGTATGCACTTTTGATCAAAACTACAAAATTACACAAAAGGAGTTAAAAATAGCTGTAAAATGCAATTTTCTTCTTCTTTGTGTGTTGGACTGAATCTGTCACACACAAAAAAAGGCATTTTTAGACTGATTAATCAGAAAACTAGTAGGTAGATTACTATACTCCTGCAGTCTGCGCCGACCAATAAAACAGGAATACCACGGAAACCATCAACACGAACGTGGCCACACAAAAAGGTTTTGCAGACTCGGAAGAATGCTGACATTGTCTGCCCTCTTTCATCCGCTCTCTGCCTTTCTCACAACCTGACTGCCTGGCATGCGTGTAGTCGATGCCCATTTGGCATTCCCTGTGTCAACAAGCATGGGAAAAGTTAAACAGCTTGGCACTCCCACTCCCATCCATCCCTCCCTCCTCGGCTTCCCTTTAACCCTGTTCTCCATCACACAACTGTCCCACTCTCAGAAATACGGAAAGATTTGGGGTGATAACTTTGTTTTATTTGAGATAAAAGCCGTTCTGACCTCGCATCTGTCAACAGATCCAACAGACCCACTTTCTCCTTCTTTGTGGGAAGAAGTGCTGCCAGTAGCGTAATGATGGAGCGCCCTCTTGTGGAAATAACCCACTTTTCACTCATATATGTGCATGAAAACTCAAGCTGCAAGCAAACAACATGCAAACAAAGAAGTACAATGAACTGCGTTTTCAGGATGCTGCCGTCTTTTTTTGTGGAAGAAAGCAGCAGAATATTAATGTATCCACTGTCCGGTCCATAAACCCTGGGTGCTGAGGTTTTGGACCCCTTTGCGATTTATTTTTTATATGGTTTAATTCTGTTCCAGCATTGTCTACATTTAAGGTTATCCTCTCTCTCTTTCTCTCGCCGCTCAACAGGCTTGCCATGGATGTGCGGGATCCAAATGTGACTGCAGTGGAGTGAAAGGAGCCAAGGTGAGGCAGAAATGACAGAATTGCACAGACACGTATACACATGATGTACAATATGCAACATGCAGGAACACACAAGCACAACAGAACATACAGACAGAACGAACAGAGAGCAGAGGTTCTGAGTTGGATTCGGTACTTAAACCATCCTAATGTTGTTGGAAGCAGATATATGATCAACAATTATTACTTCTGTTCATACACCAGCCTTCACAACTACATTATAGGGTGTTATAAACCACTTATTAAAAAGTTCAGACTCTGATTATTAACATTGAATTCAGGGGGGTTAAGGTGAAGTGAATCCACAAGTCCTGTATCCGTGTCACTGTGTGCAGGGTGAGCGGGGTTTCCCAGGTCTCACCGGACAGCCAGGAGTCCCAGGATTCCCTGGACCTGAAGGGCCGATCGGACCCAGAGGAGAGAAGGTGGGTTTTGGGAGCCAATTGGACACTGAATGAAATTAGTTTTTACTCTGAACAGACGAGGGAAGAGTCGGAAAGAGAAACCACACTTTGGTTCGGGCATAGGAGGACACATATGGCTACATTTCTAGTCTATTAATCTATTATGTTTTAATTGAATGTTCTTCCTCTCAGGGTAGCGATGGACCTCAAGGACAATTTGGTCCAAAAGGAATTAGAGTAAGTATATTACTTATCTCGCAAACTCTCATACCGAGGTTAAACAAACGCTCTCTAACCAGGTTTATGATATTGATAAGTCTCCTCCCTTCAGACTGCTCCTGTGGTCCAGTAAAAAAGTTTAATTTCTGTTTGGTTAGTTTCCCCACATGATTCACGAAGGCGAATTTTCATGTGGCGTCTCAACACTGAAGGAGTTCAGGTTGCAATACCCGCCTGTGGCCAGCAGGTGTCCACATTTCTCCTTATCTCAAACAGAGTCAGTGAGGTCATGAAGAAACTACAAGCTGATTCCTCTGTATGTTCTGCGTTTTTTTAAATTACTGTCCCCCCCAACAGGGGCCTTCTGGACTGCCAGGATTTCCAGGAACGCCAGGACTCCCAGTGAGTTTTCCTCATCATCTAAAAATCCAACTTTGCCAAAACTAGGTATTGTGTTTGACGTTACTTCCTGTTTACTTCCCATTTCCCAGGGTCTTCCCGGGCAGGACGGACCTCCAGGCCCGAGAGGAGTGCCAGGTTGCAACGGGACAAAGGTATCTGATGAGAAGCTTCGTAGATTAATGTTACGACAGTATTTTAAAAGGATCTTATTATAATCAGCCACACTGCATCAATTAAAAAAAAAACTAAAAAAGACACACACAAAGGATAATACTGAGTTTATTTGTGCCCGCTTTGAGTATCCTTACATTTTCTCATCTTTCTGCCCAGAAATGTTACATTTTCAGATTTTTGCCAGATTTGTGTTATTCTTATGTTGAAAAGGCTTCTGTGATACCATGAAATGAACCTTTTATGGGCTTCCACAAGAAGACAAAACAAAAAATGGGCACTTGCTTGCTTTTCCAGAGCATTTTTCAAATCAAGTCAATCCACTGTGTGTTAATTGTGTCTTCTCTCCAGGGTGAGAGGGGTTTCCCAGGATCTTCAGTCCCTGGACAGCAGGGACGGCCGGTGAGTTTGCAGCAGTGAAGAGGAAGTTTGTCCATTGATAATTCATTCATCCTCTCCTTTAACGTTTTGCTTCTTCTCTTTCTAGGGCCCACCTGGTCTGCCAGGACCAAAGGTAAGTGTATCGTCAAGGTAACTCAAAACACCTGTCATAGAAAACTGTCCAATTGTATTTTGTGTTTCCGCCACAAGATGGTGCTGTTGATTACAAATCTGCAAAATAGAGCAGATTATCAGATTAGACATGTGGCAGCGTGTGATATTTTGAAATAACAAACCTCAAAGAAATGGTGGATGCTCCTTTTACCCTGTAGTCTCATATCTGACAGTTTCCTCTGCTTGTGTGTTTTTCCTCCACAGGGAGACCCAGGTGACGTAATCTCCACCAACCGTTTTGGAGAGCAAGGAGCAGTGGGATTACCCGGATTGCCAGGAGGTCCTGTGAGTCGTGTATTTTAACCTCATAAAACTTGCAGCTGTGCAGCTAAACTCTGTTCAAACCCACAAACAACTTTATGAGAAGATCAATGTTTCCAAAGATAACAAATAGATCAGAGTGAATTTGGGCGAAATGTGTGCAAAAGATTATCCACCAGACATCTAAAAAACCCTAACCCTTTTATCTGTGTGTGTTCATGTCACAGGGCCCTTCCGGACCCCCCGGTTTGCAGGGTCCACTCGGCCCTGCAGGACCCAGAGGCTATGAGGTAAAGAATTGCTGTAATAATGTGTATTTCATGTATATTTTAATTTCAGTAAAATGAACAATTGGAACAGTTAAAGTTGTTGAAGTGTAAACTAATAGTCCAACAATATTTCTTCCTGGTGTTGTTTACCAGGGTCGTCCAGGACCTCCCGGGCCTCCTGGACCAAAGGTGAGTTCAAACCTTGTCAAAAGAGAAACAGATTTTAAATTGATCTGATCTTTTTGTTATTTAATCGAAACAAATGCATTTGCCCCACATGAATCGTCATTGTCATTTCCTCATTCCGCTGACAGTGATGCTGTTGTTGGGTCACTCAATGACACAATGTTTCCCTGCTTTCTCAAACAGGGAAACATGGGCTTAAACTTCCAAGGACCCAAAGGAGAGAAGGTATTTACTGTGTTCCCTGTGAAAAGGTTTGACTGTCATCAATAAGAAGCTCAAACCTTAAGAATAAGAAGCGTAATCTAATTTCCTTATACTGCTCTCTCTCTCTCCTCTGTCCATCCTTTTCTGTATTCTATATTTAAACCCTTAAACCTTGTTGGCCTGTGTGTGTGTGTGTGTGTGTGTGTGTGTGTGTGTGTGTGTGTGTGTGTGTGTGTGTGTGTGTGTGTGTG
>JAVQJF010121786.1:0-25512 GCA_036023855.1 Gadopsis marmoratus | reverse complement strand
TGTGTGTGTGTGTGTGTGATAGAGCAAAGGGAAAAGAAAAAAGAACGAGCGCGCGAGAGCAAGCAGTAGAGGTTAAGTCTGCATGACTGCACTGCAGCCTCTTTCTGTCAGACCAATGTGTGGCACATGCACACACACACACTTACCTGCACACACACACACACACACTCTGTAAGTTCGTAGATACAATAGAGTGTTCTAATATTTTAGCGGACACGCCCAAATAAAAGTACACGCACATCCAACCAACTATATAATTTGGGTCACTAACTTGACATGCACCTCTTACCTTATCCCAATCATTATGTACACACTTATTTTTAGTAAAAACTAAATTAATCTCCAGCTTTGTCTTCTAAAAATGTAATTTATATGTTACTAAATGGTTTTGCCAGATATGGTTGGTAAGAAAATATAAATGTTGCCTGGATTATTTTCCCTGGAAACAGATCTAGAAGATTTGTGTCCTGGTTTAACTTCTGCTTTGAGTGACCTAAACATAACTGTAAATCATGCTTTGGTTGCCACAGGCAGATAACAAATGAAGCATGACAGTGAGTGTTTTACAGATACATTCAGTACATGGACATTTTGCTGCCATGTAGAGTTGTTCATTCAAATGTTTTCTCATTATGCAAATGCTAAATGTATCTGGGCAGCATTACGTTGCTTTAAAATGTCTGTCACACAGGAGAGGAGAGGTGGCGGACGTATAACAAGCATATAACTGGCCCTGTTTACACAAGGGCCATGTTTGAATTAAGTTGCACAGTATTTAGGTTTGGACATTTCATAATTATAATAATACTCCTTTATTAGTCCCTCAATAGGGAAATTACAAATATGAGGCTGCCCCTTGTGCAGCGCCACGGGGCAACTTTAGGGTTCAGGGTCTTGCCCAGGGACACTTTGACATGTGGACGGCTCACTCAATACAGTGAATACAAGACTTACCTGCACTTTGGAAAGCAAAATGCTTAGAACATATAGTATGCCATAACATTGAGAAAGGTGTAAAAGTTCCCTTACTCATACCAAAGATGTAAGCATGTATCCAATAATGGTGTCTCAGGAACACATGGCTTCACTTGCAGGTCGTGTCCTATAGCAATTTTCTCTTCTTTAAAGTTTATGTTAATAAGTTCTACAAAGCTTTGAACTTTATTTTCATTGTACATAACTGTTTCAACTCAGCCCTCCATCACCACAGCAAACAGACACACATACACAAACACACTCTTACTCCCACACATAGTATGAGATGCCTTATCAACAATGGGCAGAAAGGAAATGTAATTAGGGCCAAATAAGGAACCTTCTTTTGTCAAGTGAAATCACAGGTATGAAAGAAAGGTCTCCACCCCTCCCACCACCTTCTACCACCGCTCCCCCTTTTACTTTCTTCTCTCCTCCGTCTCACTCTTTCTCGAGCTCTCTCCATCAATACCTCTCTCTCTCCATCATCAGCACTAAATTCCCATTGATGTTTCTTTTCTTCTGCTGTATCGATCGCTTCATGAGAGGGAGGGGAGGAAGGGAGGAAGGGAAGAAGGGAGAGATGGCGTTATCTGTTAATTAATTTGTCCTGAAGCTGGCCGCCTATTAATCAGACAGATAAGAGGCATTGGATGGCTGAACAGCGCAGACAGGCTGGTGGGCAGGGGAGGGGGTCGGGGAGGCGCACACACAAACACACAGAAAATACACACCGATAGAGACGCACATGCAGAGACCCGCCAAAACACGTGTATGGGCATGTATGCATATACAAAGAATACAAACATGCTGATGAAACAACACACACACACACGCACAAACCACATCCTGATAAAAATCATTGATGTACCTCAATAAGAAAAGCTGCACTTTCAGCTCAATAAATTAATCACGGGGCTTTTAATTATTGGTGTTTTCTTTGTGTGTTTGTGCACACACGTGTGCATTTTATGTGTAATTAAGAGGGAGATGTTTGTTGATGGGAGGTATATGCAAAGCCTGTTATTAACACACAGCTAGTCGTATGCATGTGTGTGCGTGCCCACTTCTTGAGCCATGTGTGGCCCCCACTGGCCTCGCATCAAACTCCACCAAAGGCATGTGCCCAAATTGATTGAGCCCGCACTGCTCCTAATGCCAGAGCACTGAAAACACACACAGCGACAACACACAACCAGTGACACCATTAAATTATATTAACCCCTCACTCTTGCCTTCTTCTTTTCACTTGACCACAGTGTTTGAACAGATTCAATATGTTTGTGTTCATTTTATCCATGCCCGTGTTTATTTCACCTCCCCACAGTGAGTGGTGAAGTCCTAAGGACCCCCTAAAGACATCTGAGATGTGTGGGTGTATGTTCTTGAAGACCCCCTTAAGAAATTCACCTCTAATCCCTTTTGATGATTTCATTAAGTAGAAGAAGACACTGCCAGTTGGCAACGATACTGCTCCCTTCACTGTGCCGTGTGTGTGTGTGTATCAATCATACACATTTGGATTCATTCCAGTGTGTTCCTATGCATTTATACCTATGAATATGTGATACCTTTTGTGTGTGTGTGCACACAACAGGGTCTATCTACTGTATACGGTATACATGTGTGTTAGTGTGTGTGTTAACAGTTGTAGGTAGAATGAATTAGAGCACATTACAAACAATAGTCTGCAACCGGGACATAATGAGACGCCTGCCATTACCCATCAACACACTGTGAGATAAGAGCCCCGAAAGCACATGCACACACACAAACACACTGTCACACACCTACCATCTCAAGAGGAGGCACATTGCAGCAGATGTTGTTGAAGAAATATCTTCCTTCTCATCTGCCTGCTTCTCCTGGCAGGATGCTCCTCTCATACACACACACACACTGGAGGGCTGCAGTGAGGTCTGACAGGTGTGCTCACATGGGCCACTGTCTTTGCCTTCCCTATGAAGCGTGCACACACACAAAAACACACACACGTAGGCAGACAGGCAGGTGTGAATGGACAGGTGTGTGAGGAGAGGACAGCTGTGAGGAAAGGTGTGAGTGGGCAGGTGTTCCATTAAAAAGATAGACAGAGACAGACAGACAGACAGAAAGAGAAAGACAGGTGGGGAGAGACAACACGCGAGAGTCTGGTGCACTTACAGTAAGATGGAACGATGTGACATGAAAAACCGAAAATATTACAAACAAAAGGATAGTAGAAAACGGAGACAGTCATAACAGGAAGTAAAGAACAGGCCAAACTATCAAAAGGCAGCAAGCAAAAAATGTCAAATGAGTGAGGCCCAAATAGACAAGTCAGGATGAAGAGGTATCAAAATAGATGGAAAAAAAGGTAAAGCCAGACTTAGACACACAGACGGTTGGTTGTAGACAGACACTGACAGATAAAAAGGCATGGATTGCGATAGGAGAGACGGACAGATATAGACGTAGGCAAATAGAAAGACATGGATTGACACCAGAGAAAGCAGGAGTTTTGAGGCCATAGCAGCAATTAGTGTGTGTGTTTGAGTGGTGCAGCAGCGATGGCCAGCATTGATCCATGGAGGCTGTGTCAGGGGGAGATAAGGCCTGCCTTTCCCCAGAGAACAGCCCTGGGCACAGGGGAGAGAGGAAGAGAAGGATGAGGAAGAAGAAGGGGAGGAGGAGGACTCTGGTTAACTGGATGGATGGAGGGTGGGCAGGGAGGGGAAGGGAGGAGAGCTGATCTTGACCCTCTCACTAAATTTCCTTTGTTCCTCCTTAGTTTTACCTTTAGTTGCCAGTTAAACAGTATCACTAAAATGTTATTTGCAATATAAAATATAAAACATATCTAACAAGCCATAACATGGCTTCCTTTTTTTAAATGAACAGAATATTTCATTTGATTTTAAGTCACAGCAAAACAATAGTTAAAAAAAAAAACAGCTCAACTCCTAAGCTAACTGTTTTGGGGCTAACGTTTTAAATTAACAATCCTCTCTCTTGCTTTTCTTCTCTGTCTCAATCTTCCCCAGGTTTCTCTACGCTGTCTTTGGCAGACCAGATGAGTCTACTGCAGAGTGCATGGATGGAGATCTTGATCCTGCGTGTTGTGTATCGTTCACTGTCCTTTGAAGACAAGGTTAGTGTCCTTGGCTTTATGTGGTTTTTTCTCCCCCTCTTGAAATATATAGATACACGTTTATTTACAACCTCTCCACCTGTCTTTCTCTTTAGTTGGTGTATGCGGAGGACTACATAATGGACGAGGACCAGTCAAAGCTAGCTGGACTTCTGGACCTGAACAATGCCATCCTTCAGCTGGTGAAGAAATACAAGACTATGAAACTAGAGAAGGAGGAGTTTGTCACTCTCAAGGCCATTGCTTTGGCTAACTCAGGTTTGAAATTCTTCACTCTCGGCTGATGTTTTTGTCTGTATCTGCGTCTGACTGTGTGTTTGTTAGGAAGTGACTGGTGGAGAAGGAGTTAACCCTTGGATTGGAGTCCCATGGGACTCATTTAAACTGAACCATCAAAGGACTGATTTCAATATTCCACATCCAAACACACACACATGCACACACACACAACTGCGACATGTGACACATAGCTTCACACAGAGAGACAGTTTTCACCTGCATTTATACTCATACTCTAGTAGTCACACAGTTATTTTACACGTGCATACACACAGAAAGGCACCGTACAAACACACACACACACGTCTTCAACCTGAAGCCCCCTCCAACCCCCAAACAAAGTGGTGATCCCTTTTACAATTAGCATAGTCGTCTCTTCAGATGCCTGTTAAATAAGGTGAAATCATTAGAGCCCAAAGTCTGTCGATAAAGCCCCCTCTCTGATGTGTCCAGCTGCATCGACAGCTGAATGACACACTCTCTCTCTCTCATTCTCTCTCGCTCTCTCTCTCTGTCTCTCTCTCACACGCACCTTCTTCCTCCCATGACCCGTCTTTTGAACTTTGTCTTGGAAGCCGGCCAGCTCTTCAGTGCTCTTTAATTACAAGGGGGGAGCTGTCAATACAATGTGTTTTAAATGGGACAGCTTTGAATAGGGAGGGAGGGGCCATTTGTTCTGATTCTGCCACCATCAACACGCACACACACACACACGCCAATTCCATCTCTCTGATACATGCATAAACACACACTCAAACGCATAAGATTATTGTGTACTTAGATGTGAGCCACTGAAAAATGTTTTGCTCACACACGTACATACTGTCATGCACATTATTGACATGTTGTTTTCCTGTGGGCTATGTGTGACAATCAATCTCTTGCCTGTGTGTGTGTGTGTGTGTGTGTGTGTGTGTGTTGGTCTATAAATGTTGCTGAGTGAAAGTTGAGAAAGCTGGCTGGTTCTGCCGGCTGGACAACAGTGTCGATGATCACGATGACGATCATGATGAGTTGGTACTTAGTCCATGTTGTCTCTAAGATTTCCATTGGCCTGGATGGGTTGTCAGGTCTTGCATAGTTGGTGCATCAGATTTCAAAAGCGTAAATGTCCAAAGTCATAAGTAAACTGAAAGGTAATGTACACATACGTATTAGGTGCAGTTGTAGAATCTTTGGCAATTCAAAACAACATTGTGAAGGTTATAATGTTCAATTATTGTTGTCAGTATGTGATTTCTTTATCGATTAATCTGCCACTTGTTTTCTTGAGTAATCAGTGAAGCTTTCGGTCCAGAAAATGTCACAAAATACTGAAAAATGCCCAAGAGTCCCAGCATGACATCTTCACGTTGCTTGTTTTGGCCGATCAGCACATAAAAACCAAAGATATTTATTTCACAAATATATATAAATCAGAGAATCTTAACTTAAATGATTAATCAATTGCCAGTTAATTTTCTGTAGATCGATTATCCAATAAATCAACGAATCATTAAGATTCTACATCCAACTTTATGGTCATTTCTGAGTTAGTAGTGGTGTTGTATTGGTCTGCTTTAGAATGGATGGGGTTTCAATACCATTGTTACTATGCTGGAAAGGTAGATGACGAACTGACCAAATGTCAAAGTAGAATATATTTCTTATCTTGCACTTTTTCATGTTGCTAATGTTATGTGAAGATGAAATCCCTTTGCCAGGAGGCACATTCAACTAAAAAAACATCCAGATAAATCCTGAGCGCAATTATCCATCAGAAGCTGACCTCACCGTTGAGAAAACTCACATTTGAAATAGTCACCCATTTAACTGATTGAAATCGAAACAGCTGACGCCCAAATAAGAAGTTTGCATCACTGCCCAGACTCTCTAACTGCTCTTCAAGACAACAGAATGCTAGCATTAGCATTTTGAAGGGCACTGACACTAATTAATTCACAGGATGCTAATCGTCTGCATTAATGAAGCCCAGCCTTAAGAAATATTAGCAAACGTGCCCCACATGTAAAGACAGCTAAACTAGCCATGGGAAACAGAAGGCACGTGTATGTGTGTGTGTGTGCATTCATTTATATGCGTGTGTGCATTGTGAGAACCATGTTAACGTGTGTTTTAGCAGCCTTTGTGCACATGCTCATTAACGTCTGCTGTTTTACTTGTGAGTGTACTGGGGGTCACAGCACAGGCTGCAGCCATGTCTTCCAGCTTAAATACTAAACACACACTATTAATCAAAAACAATGTGAAACTCATTCAACTTTGTTTTAACTTAGAAATCCAAAAATAAAGAGGAGAAAGGGATTGTTTTTTAATTGTGATCGACATTAATGTAAAATATGCATTTAGCATGTTTGTTATGCATTTGTCACGTTAAAGCATATACAGTACAAAGTTTATATTCTGTTTATGTTAAACACACAGCATAAGCGTAGCTAAAGATTTAGCCTAAAAATGTTGACACTGAAAATAATGAAAGAAAATTTAAAGAAAAGTTTATATTGCCATGTTTTATTTTGTTTTCTAGGAACAAAAACTATAAATAATAATCCCAACTCTTTAACCTTAATGAATATAATTTTGCCCACCCCCATTATGCTTTCCACTGAGCAAAATATCATCCAGCAGCAAAGTATGAAAACAAATGCAGACGTGTGAACCAACCATTCTAATTTAAACTGGGAAAAAGTGGAACATTTGAGAACCGATAAAAGCTAGAGATTTCTATTGATCCCTATAGGATCCTCACACAGACTCAGTGACCGGTCTGGTCCTGCATACTGATACATGCATTACACTGTATAGATCCAACACTGTGTATTTGATTGTGTTTGTGTAAGTGTGCACATCAGTGTGTACGTGGCTGTGTCTGCGCACAATCATTATTATGTTCCACTTACCACGTTATCACAGTGTATGTTTGTGTAAGTTGCTACTTTCTTCATTTTGGTTTGTTAGTGTGTACATTTTTTCGTTTAACGTCTGTGCCTGTGTTCGGTGTGCGCGTGTGTTTTGTGTAAGAAAGAGCGCATGTTGAGAGAAGTATTGGATGCATCACAAGTCGGCATCCTATGATAAAGGCCAAAGCTGCTCCAGCAGACAAACATTAACACTCCACAAAATGAAATCATGATCCACCAATGACATTCAACAAACACACATAGACACACACATACACATCGCCAGCATTACACAGAAACATCCAAAAATTTGAAATGCTCAGGAATTTGTAATTCTTAATATTTGCACCTCGCTTGTGTGACATGTTGCTTTCAAATACACAGCTACCCTAAAAGAGATAGTGAAGATAGTAAAATGTGAAGTGGCTGGTGATAAAAGGTCGTAACAAAAGCTGCCAAAATATACAGCTGACACGTTATATGTTCTCCAACCCGCTCACAGACACGTACAGTGTTTTGAGAGCTCCATGTCGTTTATATAGAGTCTACATTGAGTGCATACATCAGATTGTGTTTTCATACTTTGTGTGCACATGTGTATGTGTGTGTCTGTATATATGAAATCCCTTAGCGTTCTCTGATGTGTATACAGGTCTCATCCCTGTGGCAGATCTAGTTTGTGTGTGTTGGGGTGTGGTGGCCTATCAATAGTTGCCTTGTGATTATTATTTAACATGCATGTAGTCATTGATCGGAGTCATTGATCGGAGGTTGGGAGCTAAAGGCCAGCTCACATTAAGACTTTGCCTCCCTAAGGGGCAATATGGAGCATTATCATTGAGGGACATTCTCAGCCTTTACTGCCATATATGCTGAAACACACCTTACATGCCAGCTCAAAGAGAGATTGCAGATGTGTGCAGCCAAATGCTTATGCACACACACACACACACACACACACGCACAAACTCTCAGGTGTTCCTGCATCTCTCCATCATTCTACAAGTCTATCTATTTTCTCTCCGCCCACTCGTCTCTTTGTCTGTCCATTCATCACACCCACAGATCCACTCTATAAAGACAAAGCAGAGAGCAGCCCCTGAATTTAAAGCCCCGTTCCTGGATTTAGCTTTAGAAGATTGTAGGTTTTAAATCTACAGTACAGCGCAATGTTACAGTTCACTGGCATTCAGAGCTAAAGAGTGTTTAATTGTAAAATACTACATTCATAATAATAATTCTAGTCATTTTCACAGTTTTACTGAGTGTAAAAGTATGATGTATTTAGCACTTTTTTTATATATGTCTAAATCACATTTCACTACACCATAAAGAATTTCCAACCTGGAGTTTTGGCTTTCAACAGCCTCCCTGCATCGAGCCAGTTTGGATTCTGGATTGAATCTTTAGCACACCTCCCCTTTGCAGCACTGAGCAATAACACAGCAGACAGAGGGGGCACAGGTACTGACAAAGACACATGCTGTTGTAAACATTATCTGAGAGAGTTGTGGGAGCTTTCTACACTGCAAAACCTGCCCATCTTTATTGCTGGAAAATGCTGAACATAATCATTTCAGTCAGTCAAAGAGTTAGAGTTAGCACACTATGTTTATCATTCACACAAATGCATTGTTCAGTTACATCATCAAAAATGTCCTTTTGTTGAAATGTTGCATATAAAGTTTATTGGCATCATATAACAATGAGTACTAATAATAATTTAATAATTTAATTTAATCTATACAATACTACAAATGCCTATCTTTTTGTCCACATTTGAATATTTCTCATGTATTTCTCTTCCTTCCTCCTCCAGACTCCATGCACATTGAAGATGTGGATGCCGTGCAGAAGCTCCAGGATGTGCTCCATGAGGCCCTGCAGGACTACGAGGCAGCCCAGCACCAGGAGGATCCCCGCCGGGCGGGCAAGCTGCTCATGACCCTCCCCCTGCTCCGCCAGACCTCCACCAAGGCTGTGCAACACTTCTACAGCATCAAGCAGGACGGCAAAGTCCCAATGCACAAACTCTTCCTGGAGCTGCTGGAAGCCAAGGTCTGAGGACGGGGGAATTGACAGAAGGACAGCTAGACACCAGTCTGAATCACCTGAGCTTCAACTCAAACTCTCACTTTGAATGACCTCTTGCTCTTTTACACGCACACACTCTTACACACACGCACACACAGAAATATGTCCCTGAAGTATGTCTGGTGACACATCCCCCTACCAATAAGTAAGTAACCTAAACCTCTTCCCTGAACCCCTAAACCTCTGCCGTCTTTGACAACAGGGCACTCATTTGACCTTTTGATTTGGGGACGATGCTGACAGACTGACATGCCCCCCCTAACAATCGCAAACAGTTACCACAGTGGCTCCGAACATTGAAGACGGCAAAACTCTTATGCATTTAATGACGATTATGATGTTATTAAAGACAAACGCTTAAATGAGGACACATTTAAAAGAAACTGAAAACTCTTCATTTTAGTCCTGAGAGACTGTAAGACTGCACTCGTGTCTCCTTTTCCCTCCCTATTTCCCCCAACAGTTTTTTAAGTGTTCAAGAAGAGGAAAAAACACTAAACAAGTGTTAATGATGTTTGTTGTCAAATTACATGTACAATGAAATTTGGATGGATGGACAGAAAGAAAAGAAGAGCCAAAGAATGGCACTCATCCATTCAGAGGATGCCAGCAAACTTTACTGTCATTTCCCAAAATTGTTTCTGGTTTGATCTACCAGTGGCTTTCAATACTGGGCCTCGAGAGTACTGCTGGTTTCCTGTTCCACCAGTTACTTACATTTTTAGTGGTTATTATGGAAACCAGCAGGGCTCAAGAGTTTCAAGGAACAGGATTGGAAACCACTGCTGTAAACACTTTCTGGTTCTCCCTAAATTTAGCTACTGGTTTCCCGTGACTCCCCATGACTTTACTATTGGTTGTGTTTGTTGAGAGCCAGTGACCCTGGCCTCCCAAACCTGTCAGTATTACCATAGTATTAGTGTTTGCACACTTAACGTGGCGCAAATGCTTTCAAATATTCGAACCACTTGAGGTGTGATTGATTGACAGAGTTTATAAGTAAAATATGACTTAAAAAATAACTAAATAAGACTTGATCTATACTGTCAAGAATGGATTCCTGCTTGTCCAGCTGGTAGATGTAGGCTCAGTCCACATTCTCTGTCATTTATCCTGTCAAACGCTCCTCTTGTGTTTAGAGATCTGTTTGAAACATTTTCAGCCACTTAGTGGCCCAGGTTTGTAGCTCACCACACACAAGTCAGTAGAGATTTCAGTCTGTCAACGTGCCATTAAGAATAGTCCAGCCCATGCTCATTACCCAAACTCCAAAAACTGCAAAGTGTCACGTCAGTACTATCCTCCTACTAGCTCTGTTGCATTCACAACTTCCAGCTCATCTCTTGTGTCAGCACAGGGATGTTTTTGTGATTCATTCAGGGAGTGATGAGAGCGCTTCAGTCACTCAATGCAATACAAACCAGAAGGAAAGGTGTGCTGACATAACTGACTGAAGATCAGCGATTGATGCTTTCAAACTCCTTATTTCTTTCTGTATTTCTATCTTGAAAATAATCTTAGCGATGATACCAGTATTAGGGTTGTAAATAACTGTCATCCTGTAAATGACATATAACACGGCTTTGTTTTTTGTTATTAATATTGTCTTCTTAAAACTGAATCAATCGATATGTCTTTCCTTTTTTCTATCAGCTTGACCACTTTCAGCTATTATCATATATATATGTATATATATATGTATATATATATATATATATATATATATATATGTATGTATATACATATATATATAACAAGTAATAATGTATTAACAAATCAGCGTTTATCTTAGAAAACTCTGAGCAATAGTGGTTTTTAAAGGAGGGGTTTGTGCATATGGACTAAGGCTGCAATATTAACATAATGTGCCAGTTTCAAATTTGGGGGAGAGAGAGAGGGGATGGGGATTTGAGGAGAGTTTGTAGCTTCTCCTTCTCTCTGTGTAACTTGCCATAAGCTATTAGATAACCGTCAGTATTTCCTCTGTTAGAGACAGGAACAAATATGGACCAGAATGTGAGGATGATATGTTTAATGTAACATAAAAGCTGCGTGATTATTTTGAGAGTTGAAGAAGTAACACAATCAGCTACAAATGTAAAAGATCCAACATCCAGTTTGCAATTATCCCATGGTTCTGATGTTTGCACCTTTCTTGTGACCAGGCTCTTTTCGCTGTCACTTTTAAAAAAACAAGACAGTTTTTTGTTTAAAATCAACTGTTAAGTATTACACAGTTTTTGTCCATAAGGTGTGTGTTTCTTCAGCCGTGTGGCCAAGTGCGGGGACCATAAGAATTACCTGACTAAATCTGGATCTGTGCTGATGAAAATGGTTCTAGAAATAACAGAACATCATCTGCATAACAAAATACAACACAGACAGTTTCGTGTTAGCTCGCTATTCCACTTGTTGTTGGTCGACACTGTATTTAAACATTTTAAAGTAAGTGTTTGTGTTGTAATGGTGACTGGTTAATAAGTCATTAGAGTAAACATTTTCATACATTTGTTTCTTAGCTAGCTATCTGTCTACGAAACCTGTATTTTAAGTGGACATACAGAGATCTCATCAAATAGCACTTTTGAAAATGTGAATCTGATTACCTTAATTAATTAAAACTATAGTGATAAGGATTTTTTTAAATTCAACATCAAAAAGTTAAATTGTTAAATGAATTCTAAATTAAACTGGCGTGTTTACGGGCAGGAAATGGAAAGCTGAGCTTACAGGAAGCTGCCTGACATCTTACAGTCAAGTGAAGAAACATTGATTTCATTGTTATAGCATGATTGCATACTGTATGGTTGCCTGATTACAGCTGAGGACAGTCGAGGGAATCTTTTATATCATCGTTCATGTAATTTCTAAAGACGAATAAGAATGCCAAAATGTGTAATCTAATGTAAAATGGCAACTTGTCACAGCCGAGGAGTGCTGCAGTTTAAGAGAAGTTGATTCTTAACATCACACACTCTGTATCAAACATCAGTATTATTATTATTAAGGGGTATTTTCTCAACCTTCTTAAACAATGTATATTGTAAATTATACAGATTATAATTCTAACATAAGACATTTTATGAAAACAAAATTGAGAGGAAAAAAAAGCAAAAAAAAATTGTATTTCAGCCTCGATGTGTTTTTTCGATAAAGAAAAAACCCTGTTTTTTTATTTTATCTGTTTTTGTTTTAAAGTCCTCTTTCTGTTTGATCCTTCCCTCCTCTGTTGAGTCCTCTAAGGCGTTGCTGTGTACTTTTTCTTGTGGTGATTCCCGTTCTTGTGCCGTGTGCTTCTTCTTTAGACAACACAGAGTAGAGTAGAGGCCATGTTGTCTGTCTGTCGGATCAGTCCGCTGGGTTTCTGGGTGCCGGATTCTCTCTAATGAACCGAACCGGATGTAAGGCTCTTCTTCTAGAAACTTAACTAGACCACCAAGATCAAATTGCAGTATTCATCTTTACCAAACTATACATAAATAATTAAATATTTAGTATCTAAATGAAGAAACACCATACAAGTATTTAAAAAGGAATCATTGTGTAACTTTCCTGTAGAATAAACAATATACTGTATATCTTTAGGTTTAAATAACAATGAAATGAAAAGGACATTTGAGTAATTCAGAACTGTAGGTGACTCTTTTTTGATAAACTCGCTGTACATAACCGCCTTCCATACAGCTCGGCTCAGTCATTATCTTTACTGTTGCAGCAGTCAAAACGAGAAAATATGAAGATGAAAAAATGTTTTCCCCCTTCTTGTGTCCTGTCGTTCAGCTCACTTCCTGGAAGACATCTTGCTTTACAACAAAGAGTAAAACGTGATCGTAGAGGTGAAGGTTAGGTCTAAAGGTTTTCGTGGGTTGATGGGAAATGTTGAAGAAAAGGCTCGACATGTTTAGTTTGCAAACGCTGTTTCTCTTGCACTCATTACTTTGCGGGACATGTTTCTGCTTTGGCCCCAGAGTTAAGAACCGCAAAGTGAAGATTTAAACTAATGAACTTATTATTATACTCATTGTACGTCTTTATACACATTTATAGATTTATAGATTCTGCGCTAAGTAGCATAAATTCAAAGGTCTTAAACATTAACGTATAATGTTTTTAGAGAGGAAATATACATAAAAATTCTTTCACACATGCAAAAACTGACATTTGTAGACCCAAATCACAGAGGTGAATTTCCTATTTTGATGTTGAACTTCAAACACTGTCTCATTATCAGAAAGATGGTATTTCTTATCATCCACTGACCATTACTCTACAAACAACTTATGGAAGAAAGGTGCTCTTTTCTTACTGTTGTTTCTCTCCTGTTACTGTTTTTGTTTAATTGTCAGTTGTCAAACCAATCCTGTGTACTTCTGAACAATTCAACACAAAAGATATTACACGTCTCCCTTAACTGATAGAGGCTGAGCTGCAAAAAATGAAGTTACATTTCTGCTATTAGCAAACACTGATGTGTAGATTTATTTTCCAAATGTACTTAAATATCAAATTACCAGTGTCAGTCAAGTAATGAATGATGTTCCTGGTCAGTTGGGTCCTGCTCAAATGCTGCCATGCTTGAACACTGAATAAAAGCAGGACCTGCTGTTATTTCAGATGACTAAAAAAAGAACAAATGTACCAGCTAAAATCAGGAGGGAGACTGTGTAACTCTTTCAGAGGTTTTGATATAACTTGCTGCTCATAGCCAAGATATTCTTCAGAAGTACAAGACAAAAGAGTTTTCCCCTTGAACTATTTTTTTTTCTAGTTAAAAAGCACTGTACAATGACGAGACATGAGTTGCATGTTCTTTGTGTTGGGTCATACATCCAAATGCTGTCGTAGCTATTGAAATGATTCTGCATTTAGTGTTAAAACCATGTAAATGACAACAAACCAAACTGGTATTTTCTATGAGGAGCATTGGAAGAAGGACTGTCTGGGTTTTTGCAGAGCCATCGATAGAAAGAGTTTGACCTGGTTGCACTTTGGGCACCATGTTATCGCCCTCATCCGGAACTTAGATCCATTAGCTGCGAATACTCTGCGTAACAATAGTTTAGCTGGAACAGAAGGTTACTTAGGCATAGCGACAAAGCAGGATTGTCCATCTACCATGGCTGCCCCTGAAACCTGCTGAGGCCAAACTGTGTCTATCTACAGCTCTACAGTGTTTAGTCATTTAGTTGTATTTAATCCCCAAATGTAACTGCCACTTGTGCTGCGGCTAACCCTGCAGTCTGAATTTGCAAATGTGAAGAAAATATTCAAGGGAGAGAGAAAGATGACACGTTTGGATACAAAGGATATTTAAAGATTAAAAAAAAAAGGACCCTTGCGTGGTGGACAAGAGTTGCGTATGAGAGAAAACCCTGTAGTGTTATTAAAAACATGTCTGTAGATTTTAGATGTGCTTCACATCAGTAAATGAAAAGAAAAAAAAAAGAAACAATAACCTGTATATTTTTGTGACGTGTATCATACAAGTGTGCTCCAACAATAATGTCCATTTGTGTAAATGTATTTATTTCACATTGTATATATTGTTCAATGCAAAAAGAGAGACCTATGATTCTGTAACTTAAACTACTATGGGTTGAAACATTACATGTGTTACTCCAGACTATGCCTTTCAGGATTATTACAGTAGAGCAATATCAATTAAAACCAGGCTTCCAGTTTTGACCCCTGTCTTTTGTCTCTGATTTTTACATACATTCTGTTGTTTTCCAGTATGCCTGTGTTCTTTTGGTGGTACTTAACAATAAACACATTATTTTTAAGATCAGAGCGAGTGCTCAACTTCACAAGATTATATTCACGCGCCGTTCTGACAGACAACCGTTCGGCAAGAACTGGCTCTGCAACACAATGACGCACCATCCAGCAAGGCGTTGTGTTGGCCAATCAAATACATGCAAGCATGCTTAGGCTTTGTAACTTTAATGCCTCTCTACCTGATGATAAAATATCAAATACTTGCAGCTGTGTTAACTTTTCAGTGTTGTAAAATCCTGTTTCACTTCTTTCAAGCCGTCAAACTCATGGATCGGTTATTCAGACTCATTGATGTAGGAGTTGCAAGAGAGAGGTGACAGCTGCACCATATAGGCTGTGTGCTCACTGCACGCCATTTTGCTTAGAGACGCCTCATATTACCTGGCATACATTGTCTCACTCAGTGTTATCTGAAGCACACCTGGTAGGCTGTCTTAAAATTGTCCAGAGTGAGGATTCCCTTTGCTCAAACAACCCAGCTGCAGGACAAAAACATCAAGCATGATTGATAGCAGGTTGGAAAGTACATACAAGGTCGGGAGCACAGGGGGGAAATTAAACAGGGGGACCGTCCCACAGAATGGAGCACCAAAAACTAACCTCATGAAGACTTTCGGACAGCAAAATTGGTTATCCCATCCCAGCACTAAAACTTCACTGACTACATTTTTATGCCAAATAGCCACATAAACCTTTGCACAACAAAGAAGGCCAAGAAATGCACAATACATAACATTTTTCTAACAGTGTTCAAGTGCTTTATAATGCATTTTAATGACTTACTCAAGCTAGAGCTGTGGTTATCAAGGAAAGGGAGCATGTTTATCATTTATCTGCTAAATGCTGATTTTTTCCATCAATCTGGAGCAATCAAACATAGACTTTGACGTGTCACACTGACATTGTGCAGTGTTTAAACTACCATCCTTTCCATGTAAAGTAAAATGAAACAGTGGAGGATGAAAGGAAAGAGTGAGAGAGGGGGAGGATGGGAGGAGGAGGAGGAGGGGAAAGGAAGCGGTAACAGCTTGCTCCGGTGGGTGGCTAACTACTGTCCATTCTGAAGGGCCAGATCTCCTGCTCTTGCCAAGGGCACTAAACACATACACACTGATGTCAGACATACGGTGTCCAACATTAGAAAAAAACGGAGCTCTTTACCAAAGCATGAACAACGTGTGCAGAAAACAAATCAACAGAGGCTTTGTCATCCTATTACCCTTTCTTTCTCTGATTCTTTAACTGATGTGCTTGAGATAATTGGCCCCTGCTCTTCTTTAGTAGTCTTACTTCCTGCTTTTTTTTCTGAGACATCCATCTTTCTTTTCTGTATCCCCATCCCTTCATGCCCCCTTCTTTCTTTTACTCTGTTACCTCTTGCTCTGTCAACCTCACATGCTTCCCCATCTTTCTGTCTCTCTCTGTCTCTCTCTCTCTCTGTCCCCTAATAGCCAGCAGCAGTAAATGGGATGCAGAGGCCAGATATTAAATGTAGCAGAGAGCCATGAAGCGTTTTAAGAAGCCTTTTTCTAACAGGGGGAGCCCTGACCCACAGGCAAATATTTTTCAACCAGATGACATAAGAAGATATTAGCTGAAAGAGAGCAAGATTTTTATTCCCCCCCCCCCTTCTCCCGTGCTACAATTACCATCCCTCTTTTCTCTTTCGGTTGCTGCCTGGTCACCCGGCCCTCTGCACATACGTTTTATTTTACTTGCTTGCCTTTTGGAGTTCATTTATTTTATTTTATCTTTGATTCATTATTATGATACGATAAAAGCTACTTGAGCATTTCAGCTGCTGAGGGGCTCTTATCGTTAACCTTGTGGAACGCATGTACGAGTGGGCTCCACACGCCGCATCGCTAATGGACAACTTTACTCCTCTCTTCTCCACCTCCACCTTCTGGCTTCATCTGCTTCTTTCCTTCTATCTCTCGCTCTCTCTCTGTGAGCATCTTTAACCCCTTTATCTTGCCCCTCTGCTATCTCCTCTTTTCTCACATAATCTCCTCTTACTATAGTTCTCTGTCCCTTTTTAACTCATTTATCAATTTCTCAATTCTCAGTATTCAAATTGGTTTGTGTACAAGAAACAAACTCAGCACAGGTCTATTCTTCTCTGCTCAGCATAACAGACTAATGAATGATACAGTTTCCTGTGACTTTAACTTAACCACTAAAAAGATGAGCTGCGTTGTCAGTGGTTTAAAACCCAGACATCTGATAAGGCATATTCAGTCATCATAGGCAATTCCTTTATCACAGACTATTATTGTGGTTGTCCCACAGGGTTAATTTTTCGGCCCCATTTCATTCCCCATTTACATGCATAAAGTTTCACCGTTCTACCGATGACACACAGTTATAGCTTCCCATAACACGTAATGGCACCATCAGTCTACGCAGTCGTAGAAGCTGCCTCGCAGATATGAAGTGTTGAATGTTACCAATATTTCCACAACGTAAGGAACCCAAATCCAAAGAATAAGATCATTTTCTATTCAAATAACTCCATTCCATTCATTTGCTATAAAAAAGGTACAATTCCAAAGAAAATTCATTAACAAGAGAGGTGTTCGAATTGATGGACATTTGAGCTTTGATGAGTAAGTAGACAGGATTTGTGGTGACATTAAGTAATTCAGGATTAAAAACAGCAAACCATTTGCAATCTTAAATTAGTCCTTCCTCATGAATCTTGTCATGCATGGGCTCCTGAAGTAAGGTGACTACAGAACATACAGCCGTTTACATTAGCGCTGGCAATTATGCTGTGAGCACCGTTCAACCTCAACTAACTCTTCTCGTGGAATCTCGCCGCTTTGTAGCAATGTACATGCTAAATGGAGTATTGTTGGGGTTGTTGCTAAAGGATCAACAATATCTGACATTTGAAGAAAACCAGGGCAATGATTACGGCCTGTTGTCAGCGGGGTATACAATGCAGTACTGTAAAGCAGCCCCTTTCCAGTTCTGGGGAAGATCTTGCAGTTTTATTCAGAAATCAGTGATTGTGTTTAAATCGGAACATACAGTTACAGAACCAGGCTGCTACATTCAGACCTCATAGTGGAATTTGATTTCATTTCAGAGCAGTTCTTATTGGGCTTGGTACAAAGTCTGGAGGTGATTTTCTCCTCCTAATATGGTGCCAAACAGGGTGACCATATCTGTTTTAAGTGCTGTGACCTGTGAAGTGCTAATGTGTGGCAGCTTCACACTGATGGTGTTTCAAAGGCCTGTTTTGGGGCTATTTAACCCCCTTGTGTGTATATAGCGTATATATACAGTACGTATATACTGTATATAAATATATATATATGTGAGTGATGAGTGAGGTAGTTGTTGTGTATTCATTTTGGCATGTGTGATTTATGATTTTACAATCTTTTGGGGTCCAAATGTGGTCAAATGTCAGCTATAGTTGTATGTTTCTAAATTTCTATGTGCCTTTGTGTGTGTGTGTGTGTGTGTGTGTGTGTGTGTTATCCCTGTATCCCCTTGTATCAGTGGTCAGGTTCCCGTGGGTTTCACAGGCCTAGTGACATGGACTCATGGTGGTAATGGCCTTTCACAGCATCTAGCTCCCCTGACACACACACTAAAACACAGATAAGGAGGGTAACACAGTGCACAGTGACAAACAAACAAGTGCAAAAATATGGGCACAGATGGATAAAAATGCACATGAAATATATAACATACTGTATATACTGTTTATATACCGTATGTATATATATTGGAAAATGTCTTTTATAGATAAAATACAGTAACATAAGTGTTGTGACCAAATCTCTCTGATGACTTAATTTACCTTCTGGTCTATTTTTCCATTTTTCCATCCTCTTTGTTTCTGTCAAGGCAGCAAGTAATATCCAAAAAATAGAGGAAGAAAGTACAAAGCCTGACAGAGGGATTGAGAAATTACAAGACATCGGAAATCTCTTTGTTTTTCTTTGTCTCTTTCCGTTTATTCTCTCCTCGTCCTCTTTGCTCTCCATTGACCCGCTCTCCGTCAAATCGCATATGGCCTACTTAGCTTACATGCTAACTAGTGGACCACTCTGCTTGAAATGTATGGACCCTCGTTTGTGCAAACCTGCAATGATTTACTTCTTCTATGTTCTCTCCGTCTGTCGCTCTTTTTCTCGTTATACACGATATCTTTCCTCCATTCTTTTTTCTCTCTCACTGTTTTTCTATCTTATTCACTATAAGTATAAATCACCCGTGCTCACTTGCCCCACTTCTATCAATCACCTTTTTCCATTTCCACTACATCCCATCCTCTTGTGTCATCCCGTTCTCCATCCTTTCCTCTCTCGTTTCCCATTCTGTCCCCCATCCCTCTATCTCACAGGGTGTAAAGTGGCTTAGGTGGCTGCGCGCTTCTGAGCTGCATGTGCGAGCTATAAGAGGGTCAGCTGTCTATTTGCACTTTTAACGTCTTAACTCTATACGATGGGCCATTTATTCTCACTCTCTCCTCTCTCTTTGCCTCTCTCTCTCTCTCCCCCTTCCCTTCCTCTTTCTCTGTCTATTGCTCTCTATCTCTCTCTTAGGACAGTAAATGTTTTAACTCTCCATTCTATGGGCCATTCATTAAGTTAGTGTACTTTAATAAATAGTCTGATGTGTCACTGGCCAGTGAATTAGTGGCACTTAAAATCACCCACTAGTGGCCAATAGATTGCTGGAAGGTTTCATATCCAGAGGCCACTTTTCCTCGGAAAACCAATTAGAGCTCACCAGTGCCGATATGTCCGTTAAAACACATGTGTCTTTATTTAAAGCACAAACTATTTCAGTATCTCATCTCTGTTTGCAGTGTGTCAAGACACAAGAGAAAGATCTGAAATTCAGCTCTGAAAAAGTATGCATTTTTATAAATATTACTTATTTTCTGAATACAGAATACATTTTTATTTAAACACGTGTATTACAATGGTAATGCAATATATTAATACTGGTATAGCTAGGAAACAAATAACAATGAGACACCATAGTATTATATATAGTATATTAATCAATTCCATTACACAACAGCTTACAAGTACTATTTTAATGTTGTGTTTCTGTCACATTCT
This sequence comes from Gadopsis marmoratus, assembly GCA_036023855.1. Lineage (NCBI taxonomy): Eukaryota > Metazoa > Chordata > Actinopteri > Centrarchiformes > Percichthyidae > Gadopsis > Gadopsis marmoratus. The sequence continues at coordinate 5,266 of JAVQJF010121786.1, read as the reverse complement.
GCCTCTCTGTTTATCTCCAGCTATATTCCCACATCCCCAAACCTAACCATTGTCATTCTCTACCTGTCCACCAGATGTCCTCTGATGTTTCCACCTGTATCAGCCAACTCTGACTCTTGACTCCAGCCACTTTCCACTCCAATCCCAGCCACCAGTCAGTCATTTGGGTCCTGACCCAGTCGCCTGTATTCACCAATCGTGACAGTTTCAGTTTTAAACAAATTAATGTTATTAAAAAAATAAATACAATTTTATACTAATTCATTATCACTTTTGTGAAAAACTAATATGTAAAACATCTCAAATCCAGCAGTCTACAAGCTAACCTCTAGTGGTTTAACTTTATGTAGGGACAAAAATGGCATAAAATGTTCCAAAATGTTTCAGTTTCTTTGTTTAGTCAGAGGAATGAAGGAAACACAGGAAATATGTCATTCCCAGTTTTATCCATCCAAATATGACTTAAAGGGACATGTAGATAAAATAGTAAATCTCAAGATTCAACTTATAAGTGAATGCAGACTTGCTGAAGGCAAAGTGTTTACAAGACAGTGACTTAGATTTCGTTTTGTTTGTTTTTGTTCCTTTGTTTCTCTACATTCTGCTCTCTCGTGGTCTGAAATCAGTCAATGCAGTAAGTTTTACAGACAGCAAAACCTTTAAAATTTAATTTTGTTCTACACCTATTGTGGTGCCTGTGCCGCTTGTGATGCGCTTTTCTGTGACTCTTTTTAAAGAAAGAAATAAACAAATCCTGCATTTATTAGGTTGATTCCCATGGGTGAATCTAAGTGATAATAGTTGTTGAAGCGCCCCAAGCTAATAATATAGCCTTGACAGGGTAAAGGTGATTGGCATAGACAAAGTGTGTGTGTGTAAGTGTGTAGGTGTGTGTGTGTGTGTGTGAGTGAGTGAGACAGAACGAGAGAGAGTGGATGATTATGTGTATGTGCATTGTCAAGAGAGGCAGGAGGTTAATTCAATCCTATAGAAACGCAGCATGGAGGGGATTGGACGGTACAGCCCTGAGGGTGTCACTGGCCTCAACCCCAATAGGGGGCAGAAAGTGTGTGCACACACACATACACACAATATGGACCCTGTGACTTAAGGGTATAAAATCTGAAAAGCCAAATTGTTTTTATATCTAGTTTCTGGTGCATTTTATTTAGAGCCAAGGAGGATAAATGATGAACATGGATTAATATATATATATAGTATCTATTTATAGAAAATGCTGCATAAAACAAGGACAAGAAAGAAGAGGACATTTAGAGAAAAGTGGTGATGGAGGACGGTAAGAGCGATTGAGGGCATGGGGAGGGGAGAAGGGAATAGAGTGAATGAAGGAAAGAATGAGTGGTTCCTGTGAAGAGTGGGATGTGTGGGAGAGGTGCATGAGTGGAGGACAGATGTGACCAAAATAAAGTATAGACAGCAGGGTGACGCAAGTGAGGAAAATGGAAGCGATAGTGTAAATAAACCTAACACCAGAATAGCACACTACATTTCAGTCAGATCAGAACAGTTGCCAACTAAACGTGTTGTTCTGAGATTTTATGTATTTGCACACAGGTTGTCGCATTTGATGCAAGCTGCTGTATTACATTTGAACTACAAAGACTGATGTGAAAAATTGTGCCCATTTCCCTTTCACCCCATCTGATAATATCTTAATGTTACTGATCTGGAGACCTTTGGATGCCAGCATCTAGCAGCCATCGTGATGCTACATCCTAAAGCACTGCCAAACCAGCGTCAGCTTTTTAAGCCATGGTGTTGGGCTCTTGATTAGTATCGTGGCCCTATGGGTCACATGGCCTGGTTAGTGACAACAAAAATACATTTAAGTTTTAGAATGTACAGCTTCTCTTCATACTCCCCCCCTCCCCACATGTCCTCCCTTTTCTGAGGATAAAATAATTTTTTTTAAAACAAATGTGGAGAATGTTGGTGTTGTTTACACACATTACATTTAAAGGTACCCTGTGGAGTTTTTGACCACTAGTAGTGCTCCGGAGCAATGTTTTTACAAGTGGGTCCCGTTTTGTGTGAGGTGTGCACACCATCGAGGACGTACATGTATCCTTGAGGTCTAAGAAAGACTCTACACACAATACGTTTTGGTGAGAAACACTGAATGTAAAACAAAACGTTTGTTTATTTCCAAGAAAACTTCACAATCCACCTTTAAACTATATGCTCATGCGCATATGTACACATGATAAAATACATGTACGCAGTCATGTGCACGCACACACACACACACACACACACTGAACATTTCTTTTAAATCAATGGCAGCCAAATGATGAGCATGCACTCACCACCATGCTATTATTCAGGACTTAAAAATGCTCTTGAATGCATCAGGCCTAAAACAGATGTGTGTGTGTGTGTGTGTGTGTGTGTGTGTGTATGTGTGTGTTTGTGCGTGTAACATTTCCATATGGAGAACCTAATAATGTATTTTGCTAAAAAACGCAGAGCCCGACCATCAATTTATTCCACTTTTCCTAATCAGCAGCAAGGCCAAGGATGTCTCCATACATATTCATGCTGCTCTGGAGACTCAGAGAGACGGTACATTTACAGCCTACATTTACCATATTACCCTTAATGTTATTAGACCAGCAAACACAATTTAGCCAAATATAAGTCATACATAACTAAATTAGAAAACGAGACAATATTAATTGTGCGATCATCATCCGGTTTTAATCCCGTTTGTGTGATAGCACTTCAATCTCTGGAATTGAATGCGCCTGGCTGAATAAATTAGTACAATCAATGTATGACTAGATTCTCTGTCATGTGGACACACTGTGTGCAAATCTATGCAAATGTCTTATGAGGAGAGGATAAGAGAAACTCTTATGGGCTAACAAATCTCTTGATCACACCCTATCTGACACAGTGGTGTGATGTCATTTTTACCATCTGAGAGGAAAAGAAAGCAGCAAAAGGAGGAAAACATGACGAGGTATGCTAAAAGAGAAGGTCCTGGGTAAAAGATCATGCTATATAGACAGTTATCCTTGATGCCTTTAAACATTGCAAACATATTATCTTGTTGGCTGCTGAAGAAAGTCAGGTAAATCTCATGTCTGTCATAATGACTCGTTTTAGTTATCAGATGTAGATATGATTATGACCTTTATTTAACAGAGACTATTATTATTTCCTAGTTTTCTTTCTCCATGTTCTCCTCCCTTCCTCCCTCCTCGAATTTCATTCTCCTCCCTCCACCACCTTCCACTTCTTTTGCTTTCTCCATTTTTTTTTACCTTCTCCGCCCCTTTCCTCTCTACCTCTATCCTAGCCCCTAGCCAACTCCCCTCTCCTCCTCTCCCCTCCCTTTGCTCCTCTCTGCCTGGTATTGATTAGAAGGCGAACCTCTAATCTCCTTAAGGTCATTAGGAACACTTAATTAAAACCTAGTTAGAATGCCTTTGTTCAACCAAAGCAAATTGCAGCTGTTCAAACGCGATTAGTATGATAACGTAAAAACTTGTCGGGAGGGAAAAATATAAGAGAGGGCCTTTTATTAGTAGAAATGTTTACACAATTTAAATGCAGAGCGCTTAAGCACACAACGGAAGTCTAAACTACTGTCTGCTCGAGCTAGTGCTTCTACTGTGTGTGTGTGGGGGGGGGGACAAGAGGATTTATCCATGTAACGGGCTTATGTTACTGGAACAAAAATGTTGTTTAGAACATTTGTCTAAAATTGCTTGTCCTATAGGTCCGAAGTCAAACAAAGGAAGAGACAAAAAAAGACCAGGTCAAATAAATGATGGGATGTATAAGATTTGATGGTTACAGTTGTCATAGTGCACACAGTCAGTATGCTGACACGCCACGCAGGCAATTGCACGCGTAAGAATATATATAAATATTTTTGATGTCTAAATTATCAACCATGTATCATAGGGCATTCACAGCAGCTACAGAGTAGTTTGGTCACTTTTGCATACGAGGCTTCACATTACAGACGCATACCGTAATTAGTCATTCATAGTTAATTGTTACCCAGGCCCAATTAATAGCACAGTGCATCCCTGGTGACTGCTGTTAAATTTGCTGACAGGGAAAGACACCTTGCCAGCTACTTTGATTGTCCTTCTGGCATTCCTGCAAATTAAAGGGCTTTCTTTTAAATCATCCTTCATATCAACTCTATAGACCTAACCATAAATTATTTTGCTAAGTGACAATAATCTATGTATTGTATGTATGTACACTGTACGTATTTTGTTGACTCCTGGTAATTTCCCTGACGCGTGTCTGATTGTAATTGACCATGTTTTATTGATCATGCTTTTGATTAATACATCTCCCCATACTTGTGTTTTGATGCATCATATGTGTTTGGGTTCTGTGTGTGCGTCTGCTGTTGCCTTGTTTAAAATGTAGTTTCTTTCCCTTTTTCTGCGAACAGCAGGAAAATGATGCAAACAGAGGTAGCAAGTGCAAAATCTTGAAGTTTGAGTTTTGAATATTAGTATATGATTACTTTGAATTTGTCTTGATGAAAATGGGGTTATTAAAACATGTAACATACATGTAACAGTCATACTTAATGTGTGTGTATAGACGGTACACAACATGTATGAGAGCACAACTGGATTGCAGAGAGTGTGGAGAGTTATTCCCAGATAGGAATTACGAATTAATTACGAGTTAATGATCCCAATCCATCCATCCATCCATCCTTCATGGTTCCATGTTTGCTTCTTCTGTTTGTTGCTTTCCCATCAGTGCCATAAAGCATTACACCCTTAAATTGTGATGCAGTATCTTAGTAAAAATTGAATTTGACTGATAGTCCACCTGATGTGCTCCTGCCCACACGCTCCTTGGCCGGAGAGGATCACGGTTGCCTAGCGACGACAGTAGCGTTCCTCTTATATTTGAGGGCCACTTGTCTGAAACCCAGACGCACTACCTCCAGGCGGGCGGTGATTGGGCTATTTAAATCGCATATTCGTGCCTTGCTGTCACGGACGGTTCTGTAACACATGTAACAAAACACGTCCGCACTGTTCGCTCTCACGTCGCCAGCCGGGGGCTCTCGAGTTTTCGTTACTTGGCTCCTCAACAGTGCGACGTTACGTCCGCGGCGTTACTCGGCGCCGCCGCGAGCGCTGCTGCCGGCCAGATGGCGTCTCGCGGTAATCTGCTTAGCGCCGCGCGCGCCGCGTGTTCTGAGTGACAGAGGGGCGAAAGAAAACAGGAGGTCTCGTCAAGTTCAGTCGTGCTCGTC
>JAVQJF010121775.1:0-23732 GCA_036023855.1 Gadopsis marmoratus | reverse complement strand
CTCCCAGTCCTGTGTCCGCCACAGGGTCCTCCGATGGTAGCACAACTCGATCAGCCTCCCCGTCTGCATTAGAAACAGGGTCAACCATTCCTTCCTTGCTGGGATGAGTACTAGGGGTGCTGTCTCCTTCCACCCTGGCCATCTCAGGTCTCGCCTCAGCTGGGTTCAATGACTGTACAGAACAATGAGCTGAATGACATTAAAATATGCATGGAGCTGAAGGAAACTGCTGAGTTGGGTGATAATTCTCTGAGGGTTTGCTGCTATGAGTGACTCCTTTTATATTACAGGTAGCCACTGATCCATTGTTAATATAAAAATATTGATTAGTGCAGCTTTAATTTAAACATGCAATAACAGTAATTCATTGAAGCCTGGTAAATTTGGCTATATTGACCTCACAGTGATTTAAATCTATGCAAAAGTCTCAACGTTGCCAACCAGATGTGGTTCCTAAATAAATGGTAGCCAACTGCAGCTGAATGTTTGTGTGGTCGGCTGTGTTTTAGCACCAGAGGACCAAATGTGAGCTGGGTTTGTGTCATAGTCTGTTTCCCCTTCTTCTTTCTCCATGTCTTTCCTGTAGTGCTGCTCTTCATGGTGCGGTTAGGTTATGGTTAAGGGTCACACCGACAATTAATTTTGGGTAAGGTTAGGTTGAGGGTAAGTATCGCAGAAGATTGGAGCTGGGGCCAGGGTTGGGCTCTTGTTAAGGTGTGTGTGTGTGTGTGTGTATATATATATATATATATATATATAGGTGTGTGTGTGCAAGGTTGGGCTCTTGTTAAGGTGTGTGTGTGTGTAGTGGGTGTCTGTGGGGGGTGATCAAAGGTGAAACAGACTTTGAAACAGCACTGGCTCTGGTCCCGTTGCTGCCAGCTTTGGGGGAGTGGCTGATTTTGAACTTCAGATACAGAAACAACACTTGGACTAGCTTTGCACTTGAGTGTGGCCCTCGGAACTCGTCATTCATTAAGAGTTTTGCCAAATTCTGGCAGCCAGGTGTGGAGGATTTACGGTGGATACCTGGGAGGTTTTGACCAATCTCTTGTCAGACCTGGGCAAACTACAGTATATAAGGACCAGTGAGAGCTGCTTGTTCTTATTTCACGCTGCGGTAACATACAGTAGTGTGTAGAGTTGGTGGTCAGATGAAATTATCTCATGATTGTCAGTGTTTGCACTACTTAATAAATGTGCCCAAACCTGCCACACTTGTCAAGCCACACGGCCCGCTGACCTTTATGTGGGTCACCCACATCTGAAACCGGTTAGTGTGTTGAGGTGTACACAAAGGACATGTGGGCAGCAGACAACACATCTGACAAGAAGATCTACTGGAGCTGCATCTCTCCAGCAGTCACGACTGCGATGTAAACTTCAACAGATGTGTCTTTGTCTACTAGAAACGCCACGGCCTCCGAGAGAAAAACTCTAACCGGCATAGCATGATTTTATTACTGCCTTCGCTGACTTTGTTTACTGACGCGCACAATCGTTCTCACACGAGGCACTGTATAAAGTCACAGACGTGGTTAATGGGTTTTGCTCGTGTGTGTCATTGTTCTAAATCAAAAAATGTTTGTCACATCAAAAACACTTCTGTGGATGCTGCGTGTGTATTTAAACAGAAATCTGATACAGAAGTCAGCAGTATGTAATCACATGATCACATGGTGCCCCATATGTTCCCTGTGCAGCCCAACGAGCACACACTCAGAAATCAACATCAGGCCGCTATTTTACTTGAATGTTTAAAGCTGTTCTCAAAATGTCTCCAGTAGTTATGGCTCTTCTGTTTTAGACTATGCATCTCAGCTGTGCAAAGGTCTTGTTCTCTTTCAGCGTGCCCTTAACAAGTGTCAGTTCCTCAAAGGCAACAATATTCATCCGTGCTCAAGGATGAAAGTGGAGCATCTAACTCAAGTCCCGTAGAGCCAAATAAACATCCAACAAGAGTCATGACTGACTTAGTGGGGGAGGGTTTGAAAGCAACGGTGACTGGCTGTCCGTATAAAGATGAGCTCATGGACATTTCAGTTGTTACAGTGAAGGAATCTGTACATCTGTTCACTGTATCGAACTAATCTGTTTTTTTCCCCCCATTTCATTTGTTAGAAATCTTCAGTATTATTATTTATTTAGTTTTTACATATTAATTTATGATGGAGACCACAACTCTGGCTGATGACAGCTCACAAACTCTTTTGATTTTTCCAGACATCGCAGAAGAAACTCCAAAAAAGCCCCTTTTCAACTTTGATTTGGTTTCATTGATTTGGCTCAGATCCAAAATCAAGCCGACGTAGTGATGCTATCGCACAGAAAAGCGGGAGGAAATGGGGAAACAAGATCAGCAAGACAAATCCAGCAGACAAACCAAAACGGCAAATGTTGACAGAAGAAGTGTTGAATCTGGGCTGCAGTCAGGCACAGAAAACAGAGCTCAGTCCAAAGACTTCAACCCTTACAGTTTTGCTTTGTGCTCTTTTTGGTAACCCAGTGGTGCTTCATTATATGCTGAGCACAGCACACTGCATTTCGCTGATGTCTGCTGATGAGGTTAGCTCAGCTCAGGAGGAACATGAAGGAAATGCCGGTAACAAGCTGTTAAACTGGATGGAAGTGAAGTTAATCTATTTCACATGAGAATTAAATGCTCAATTTTGTATTCCAGATGTGGCTGGTGCAGTTGTTGCGGATGGGTAGCACTGTCTGATGAAATGGAAAAGATGGAGGATTTACTTAGTCAATGTGGACTCCCAGTGGCATTCAGGGCGGCGGTGGCCAAGATGTTTTGGATCCCGTGGTTGTTCCGTAGATGCCATCAGATACAAGATACAAGTTCTGAGATTATTTATAGAGCAATGGTTAGTCACAGCCTGTCCACATCAGGTCCACAGGGATCACAGTAATGATCACTTAGTACAAACCCCTTCAATCTACTTTCACAAGTAACCAAACTAAAGAAAACCTCCAACAAAAGCTACATTTTTAGTACATGGACTGAAAGACAAATTCCATGTGATGAATTTACTGTGCGCATCAGTTGTGCAGTCAACGCTGATCCACAACAGAACAGCCAGACCAGACACAATACACCCCTGCAGTGTCCATCTGCTGACCAGAACAAAGCTTTTAGAGAAATAATAGCTTAACAGGATTATCTGCTGATTCTCGTGCGGACAGTTCACAAACAAAACACCAATTCTGTAGCTCTTCGAAACGTAATGGAGGTACAAGGACTGTGTGTGTTGCACATGCACAGAAACAAACACGATGATGCTTATATGCAGACACTTCCTGTGTCATTTCTTTGCCCCTTCCAGCCCTTTTCCTCCTCATTCACTCCATGTTTGTGGTTTGACAAACACACTTTCTACCTCCTCTGATCTGCTGTCTATCTGTAGTGCTGTTGCACTAGTGGACACTTCCAGGAGCAATTAATTAAATGTGTACAGTTCTGGTGCAGAAAGGAGGCACTGTAAAACGCACTTGGTGAAATGGTTTCACTGTACATCCTGCAGAAGTCTCCCCTGTACACACGGACACCAGCAGTCGCCTGGCTGGTCCTGCCAGAGCTGCATTCTGTTGCTGCTGACTGCTCTGAATAACATCCAGAGGCTGGGGTCTGCAGGACAGCAGTGCAGAGATTCAGTGTCTGCCAACAGGGATTAACGCTGTCAGATGAGCTGTGGCATACCGGCTAGTTTAACGAAATACCTCTGAAGTACATACAGTGCTTTACTTTTCCATAAAAGTGAACCTCACATTGCCGTATGTTTTAGTGAGTTTAGAATAGTACATTCTACTAAATGCAAAATGTAGAGTGATTCTGCTGATTGGATTGAAACTGAGTAACATTTGCGGATAATCCAGAGTGTAGTGATTAACTTTCCAAAAATGTTTCTTTACACGTTTGCTGGAGAAGTAAAAAGCTAAAAAACAAGAAAAATTGTTGTTCCTAAATCGGGATTGTGCCTAAATTGTCATTTCTACTCAGATATTTTGAACAATAAAAGCCCGTGCTTCCTCCATCAAATGGATTTAATCCCATTCAGCACAATAAACATCTTTAAAGTGTCAAACCCTCCGGCCCAAGCGGACAACAGTTCGGCTGTGGAAGAAGCCCGGCAGCAGCTGACAGGCAGGCAGGATCAGTGTCACGGCAGAGGGCAGCTGCCGAGCAAACGGGCGCTCTCTTATGAATGACAGCTATTCACCTCCCCCCTTGAACATCACATGAGCGCTGCCTCCTACTCAGCACAGTGCAGCACAATATCACACTGTGTCTTCTGATACAGTAGAGCCTGGTGGGGAGGGAGACAAGAGATAACCTGCACTGTGACCTTGAGGGCAGAGGTCGCCCACTGGCGACAAGAGGCGAAAGACTTTGTGTAAGCAAGAGTTCACCTGAGCTGACGCACCACAGTGTAATGGTGCAATGAAAGCAGCTACTTTTGGTTCCAACCTCAGAGAAAATATAGTTCTGTGCCACGCATCAGCAAGTAGGACAGCTCTGGCCACTGGCAAAAAAAGAAAAACCCATCATGTTCTTTTTTTACCCTTCACTCCTCCCTCCCACAGCTGCTTGATCATCTGCTCTGAGAACGGATGATGCTAGGGGTCCACATAAGGTCAGATGTGCATGCTCATGGCATACACACACGCGCAAAACGTAACCTTTTCCTCACAACCTTTTCTTTCTGCACCTCTAGCTCGGGAACCAACCTTTCACAACCCCGCCTCTGCCACTCTCGCTCTGTTTCCTGACGCCAGCATCAGACAGAGAAACGAGAAATTAACCCAATTACACAGCGAACATGGCCAGCACTGGGAGGGCCGGAGGAGAGGGAGCAGAGGAGATGATGATGATTGGAAAGAGGAGAGGGGAGGGATTCAGAGTGTACACAGTAAAAGGAGCTGCAGTGACATCATCACTACTGGACTTGTGGTCATGGAAAAAAAAGAGAAAAAGATGATAGAGGAAATTGGTTGAGAAGTGCGCTCTGCTTAAATGAAAAAATCCATACACACACGTGAAACTGTGAGAGTGAAAACAGTGACATCTCTCGGTGGCAGCAGCGCAGGTTGGCACATAGCTGGATGCTGCAGTGCCTCTGTAGGCCAACCGATCCTGCTGCCATTGATTCACAGGCAGCAACTCTGATGTTACTGTATATGCAGAGCGTTGCATAATAATAATAAAAAAGGAGGCCATGCTGGTAAACAAAGAGGGCGAGGACCACATCCTCCCACAGCAACACCACTACAGCCAGGCTTACAGCTGTAATGGACGCCATCGTAGGATGTCGCCGACATAGTTGATCGTCATCAAACCACAGGAATGTCTGTTTCTGACAGGCAGCTGGAGGAACAGCATGTGCTGCTGTGACCGAGGGTACTACACCCGCAGATACTGCTCATGCAGCACACAAATGCCAACACCCAGACTGCATCAAGTGCAGGAGAAAACAAACTATACCTTGGTTCCAATCACACACTGTGTGGAAGGACACCCTGTCTGCTCCGGTTGAGAAACTCTTCCTACTGCATTCATAAATTCCTGAGATATGACTCTTATTACAGCCACTGCCTTACAGATCACACACAAACACACACATTCAGGAATGCTAAGCTGATAGCAATTTACTCACAAGTGCTCCTGAATTCTGTGCAGGGATCAGTGCAAAAAGGCAGATATCCTGTTTTCTCATCTGTCAGAGGACTTGGATCACACTTGTCCTCCTCCCTGCTCTGCTTGTCTCTGTCTTTCACCAGCAGGCTAAAAAGCGAGAGTGGCTGAAGACAGAGAGAGATCTGCAGTGCTGGAACTCTGTCAGTATGATAATGCCTGGATCTGGTCTGCCTCCCTCTCGGTTTCTCTCCTCCCTCCCTGCCTGCCTCCCTCCCTCCCTTCCTCATAGTTTCCTCCAAGGTCAGTGGGTAGAACTGCCTATTCAAGTCCTCTCTTAGTGGACAATTTCTTCCCTCCTCATACCTTCCTACAGGCTGGACACCCGGGCAGTAATTACCGTCATGATCCAGATTAACTCCTGGGTGTGCTCTTGTTGTGCTATGCTGGGCCGGGATGGACTCAGCTAGCTGAGCCGTGACGGGACAACATACAGACAGGATTACTGTGTGGGAGAGGGGGAGGGGGTGCTGAGGGGGTTTAGACCCCACAAGGAGGGCCAGGGGCAGCCAGACAGGACGGGATGGGACACTCTTAAGAGAGTGACAGGGAGTGAGGAAAAAGACACTGAGCTAACAGCACGAATACTGTATATCAACAAAACAAAAATGCATCTACAAGGACAGAAACATGCTGGCATGTCAAATCTGAGAACCATGTCTGGAAAGCAGAGCAAGATGAATCAATGGCACGCGGATTAAAGTGGTCGAATTTACATGAGGGGAAAAGAAAGCCTGAAATTAAAGTTGATCCCCGAGAACGTCCACTGATCTGCTCATATTTACGGTCACGGTCACAGACTATGACATGTAAAAGCCATGTTGAATTTCATCTCCAGCTGCAGTGCTGTCCTCTGTGCATGGACACATGCGCTGGAGTCGCACACAGAGTCATGGAAGAGACCAGAGTTAAATAGCTTAGGACTGGCAGGAGATGAAGCAGGACGCGATCACCTGCTGGCCAAACAATTCTCAGTGTTTAAACTGACACCCGATTGAAGTGCTGCATAAACACAATCAGCCTGTGAAAAGATCATCGCAGTGGCTATTTGAGTAATAGTACTTGCTGAGTCCACCCCCCCTGTTGTGTGAGTTCAGGAGCTTTGCGGACTGTTCATCTGCTTCACTCAGTGGCTTCAGATCCTGTGATGGGATTAGAGGGGAGAAGCCTCTGATGGGATGAGACAGGACTACGAGCAGGAAGTACTCCTTTACCACAAGGGGAAGACACAACAGTACTTGAAGCTAATCACATTTGATTGAAACCAAAGTGAACTCTAGCTGATTCAATTCCTTAGTTTAGGGCAAACGTTGCCTTGTTCTGAGCAACAGTGACAGTTTTACTACTGTACACACGCTGTTTTCCATTTGTGTTGCATGTTATTGCCTGCTAGGTATTTCTATTTTCAGACTATTTCTCATTATTTCAGAAGCCTCACTGATCAACATGAACCATTCAGCGATTAAGCATTTCATAAACATACACATTCCCCTCCATTACTGTGTGACACATTCATGCACATAAAACAGCCTCTTTTCAGAGGAACATCCTTAGGAGTTGGTTATATTCTCCTCAGTCAAGGGAGCAGTCCTTGTTGTGCTGATTTGGTTTTCTTGTCATGTACTGACACCCTCTGGTTGTTCGTGGTAAGTACACCTGAAAGTGTGTTTTTAATACTGAACAAATAACATGGGATGTGATGGCGTGTATGACGTGCTCAAGCTACTGCAAATGAAATGTCAACACATCAAATCATACCCAGACTTATGGTTATGAACTTAGAAGTCAAGGAAACACCGAGTGACAATTTTTTTTTTTTTTGTATTTCAAGAACTTTGGAACAGCATGCGTAAAAACAGACAAAACAAATGCAATAATTAAACATGCAACATCAATCAGACATGAAATTGGGCCAGCCAACCGGTCATTTTCACAACATACAAGACAAAAAAAACAACACCTTCAAAAAAAAATATAATAATAAAAAAAAGTAAGGATGAACACCGGTGGGTGAGGCTGTTGTTACAGTACAGAACCAGCAGATAGAGGCACACAGTGAGAGATTGGTTAACACAAAACATAAGAGGTGGAATGGAAAACCAGAAGCTAACCCATCTCCCTGCATAGCAACGGAAACTCCATGCGATGATGATGTTTGATCACCGTTAGCTGGACAAAATATAATTTCATCTCCCAAAAGCACCAACAGATCAACAGTCATATTGTAATTTAGGCTGGTAATCACCACCTTGGATTCTATGTGACAGAATGAATGACAAGTAAAAGAGGACAGGCAGAGAACGTCTGTTGTACTTAATCTGTTCAGGTGAGTCCAAAAGGCACATCACATTGCAAACAAACCAACAAACAAAAGGGATGGAAAGGATGCCCTCGTGACATCTGGAGCATGTTTCAGCTCCCTGCCAAAAGTCGGTGCCTGTGTAGGCGAAGATTTATAATCCACCACATAATACCGCTACACACTGCAAAAACATGTTTTCAAACCCTGCTTTTAAAATCCATGATTTTCTCTTTATTTCCTTTAAATAAAATATTAATATTATGTCGGGGGAAGGGTCAGAGAAAGGTGACCTAGAATGATTTCCAACCAGTACGACAACTAAGAGACATTAAAGGTTATTACATGAGGCAAGGTAAATCCAAAAAGCACATAAACATGACTGGTTGAAGTAAACCATAAATGGCAACAAATACAGTACAGTTTCTGTTTCCTTATTGTGCTAACAAAAAGGCAAAGCAAACTTTGAATACTGCATGAAACACAGATGGTGGTTCAGTTCATACAATACAGTCAATACAGGTTAAAGTTAAAACAGATTACTGGTCTCTATGACTTTCCCTCATTAACAGTTCTTCCACAAACCTATTAAGACTGTGTTAACACTGATTTGTCCGAAAAGGAATCTCTTTTTGAATGACCTGAGCTGTACCAAGTAGTCTGCATACAGTGCATCAAATTACAACCAAATACTGAGTACATACAATACACCCTAATTGTCAAGTACATACTGAAATTCTTCGTCCATTATTTGTAACACACAATGTGCCTGTATCTCTAACACCTGCCTCAGAAGTCAGGCTTGAAGATGAATGTGAATTCAAGGCCATTTTCTCACGTTTGTCTAGATGTCTGTTAGCTACTAAACACAAATAAAAACACAGGACATGAATGCAAGTTGTCCATATAACACAAGTATGTACTGTAAGCCAAAAAATATTATTTCAGACTAACTCTGTGCTACTGCAGTAAATACGGAAAGAATAGGTAGTGTTTATGAGTGTTAATAGTCTCTGTGGATGCCCCTTTGTGCCTACTGTCTGAACTGGCTTGCTGGCTGTGAACTATGACCTTACTGTAGTCTTGTACAGTAGATTGGGTCAGGTGAACTACATCACAGTGTCATAGGCATAGCATGGCTCATCATGGCAGAAATCATGGAGTAGCACCTGATGGTGACGAAGAGGTTAAGGGCCTGCATTGGAAAAACAACAAATACCTGTATGGTAGTTTAAGGAATGTAACATAAAAAAGAACATGTCTTAAAATGACGTGTTTCTTAGGGGTATGTGTGTCTCGTGAAGGCAGCATGAGAATGAAACCATGACACAGAATACCGAGTCTGAAGAAATGCAGCAAAATCTCAAATAAGTCCAGAATGTGGATCCAGTGGCCAGAACTTGGCATCATCCATCCCTGATCCACAATGAAGTGCAGGACAGACACGTGGGCGGTCCAGACATGTCGTGTCATCTCATTTTAAAAAAGGTCCAGCATACACTGCTCATATTGCTCTTCATTTCATTACACGGTCTTGACATACTGCAGTTGATCTGATTCTTTACTCTGAATAGTCTAGAAGCTGTATCAGGTAGAAATCTCTCTTAACCACCTCTTCACTTCGGTTTAGCAGGACTATCTCTCTGCTGTGCACCCTTGGGGACTTCCATGGGAAGTATTGTCAGATTAGGCAAAGCAGGCAGGCAGGGTCAGTGGCATGACTGGTTAGGGCTACAGACTGGAGGCCGGGGCTTCAGCTGTGGTAGCTGGGCACAGCCACCTGTTTCTGGGAAAGACGCAACAGCTCCTCTCTGATAGCCTTGATCAGGGAGGCAGAGGAGTGGGTAGGAGGAGATGCATCCAGGGTCGGTGGGGCTGACAGATAGCTCACCCCCGGGATGTCTAAGTGGGCAGGTGGTACCGAAGGCTCCCTGATGCCACTTCTGGGCATCTGGAAGATAGAGGAGGACGAGTAGTCAGGACAGTCCAGGAACTGAAGGCAGGAAAAAAGAGGGAAAAGAGAGAAAGGAGGAGGAAAAACAGAATAAAGTGACACAACTAGAGAGTGGGAGAGAAGAGAGAACTAGAAGATATTTTCAGAGCAGCATAGCAGTATAAGAAAACTAAACATACACATATATATATATACACACACACACACACACATATATATATATATATACACATATACATACACAGTATATATAAACAAAGAGAGCTTCAAGGATAAGCCTGGCATTACTCTACATTCCCAAGAAAAATCAAAACCAAAAATGTCTTGTTGGGTTTAAGTCTGTCGCTTAATACTTTGCACTTTCTCTAGTCGGTCTGTTGCTTTCAGCCCCAAGCATGTTCAATCCTACCGAAGTTGTTTATCTTTTAAATTGGGTCACAAATAAATAGGCTCATTTTTTTTAAAAAGACCTGCAATTTCCTAAGACAGAACCCGGCTTAAATAATGCATTTGTTGGGGACTATTTTCAGCCACGGACTGATACAAATGTTGTGCTTTATTGGGTATTTACAGCAGCATTGCAGTCTACTGTATGTGAGATTCACCACAGCAATCATGTTCATGGCAACTGAGGAACATGACTGACGACCATATGGCACAGAGGAGCAAGATACATCATACATGGATTCACAGACAATATAGTAACCTGTTAGGATCAGTTCATTGTTGATTTTTAGACTTTCCATGGGATTTGTTGAGAGTAGGAAAATGTTAATATCCCATTAAAAGCCCCAAAATTAAATTAAATGAAATTTTATTTCAGGATGTAATGCATAGAAGACAAGACCTTTGTCTTAACCAAATCAAATCTGTGCTTCACTCACTGCATCTTTTTCAGGCTCGGTCCTGGAGAAATTGTCATCTTGGTAGTGGTTCCAGCCAATGCCTCCATTCTGGCCTGGAGAAGCCCTGACCCCTGCTGGGTAACCATTCAGCCGGCTGGACAATCCCACCTGTGTAAGATGATGGAGCTGGGCACCTACACACACACACACACACACACACACACACATCAGAACTACAGAACCTGACACTCAATCCTCAGCAGTCCCTTTAACATACTTTGATGCAATCACTGCAATCTTAAATGCACTCGGTCTCTGCTGTGCTGTGCTCTATATGGTAAATGCTAGAATCCATTTCTATTAGTGCAAGTCACATGATGGCAGTAGCATCACACCAGCTCATTTAATAATTTAAGATCGAGACAAGGCTCTTTCTGTCTGACAGGTTTATGGGGTGGAGGTGTGTGTCTGTATTAAGGAACAGCACCGTGGCCCACATCCAGAAGTAAATTAAAATAAACTGTGTCCACAGACAAACACCCTGTTTGAAGTCAATAAATACATTTATCAAGCTTCAAGAGTTAATTCTTAATAGGTGTGTTTTTGTCATTTCATATGAAAATAAGTTGTACTTGTGTTGTAAATGTGCTGGAAGAAGTAGAAATTAGATTATACCATAGGCTGTGTTTGCAGGTCAGTGCAACATCTGAATCCAACAGTACTAGAAACACATTTGTGACTTTGTGTTATGTGTCTGCCTGTGTACAGTTTCCACTTGTACCTGTAGTTCCCCCTACTGGTCGCGGCCTGGCAGATGAGGGGAGCTCATCAGCGTAGAGGCCCCTGCTGGAGTACAAGCTGTCTGGCCGGAGTTGCTCACATTGTCCTGCTGTTTCTCCTGGTGGCAGGTAGCTCGAGCCAAGGCCCTGCCTGAAACACAAAGTCATTTGTTTTCATTCTCCTTAGATCTCAATTAATGAAAAATGTATTGTGCCAACGTTATTGGAATTCTTCTGTTGCAGTTTCTGCACTGTGATATCAATAGAGCCTTTAAAATACTGAATGACCGTGTCCAACTTTTCTGCAGGTGCTGAATTGATATTGTAGAGTGCGCGCGTGTGAGAAAACAGCCCTAATGGACAGTTCATACGGTGTTTGGCGTGTATTTGTGTGAGTGTTTCGGTCAGCCTGATACTATGGTGTCTTCTACTGTATGTGGTACAATATATAACTTACAGTTCAGTACAAGGTAAAACCAAATGCTTGACAGCTGCCAATGATACTTCAGTTCCACTGTGCTCACATTTCCGGTGGTGGTAAGTTGTTTGACCACAAATAAGTCACTTATGTTTCCTTTGGCTGCTCTGCTCTCAAGCAAATGAACTGACTTGACACTCACACATTACGACATGAATGTGTGAGTGTGTATGTATCTTTTTGGAGCCAGTTAAGAGACCACAGCTTGGACCTGTTCCATTAAACCAATAAAATAAAGATGACTCTTCTTTCATTATTCATGCGGCCCAATTCACTTGGTGCACCTTAAGGAAAACATTCCCACTGGTAAAGTGGTGGAACTCAGGCTGTGCTGATCAATAAGAAATTATTTTGGTGAAGGAAGACGTGAACGTCACATAAGCACATTATTTATTAATTTATACATGAATACTCAAGTTGCATCATCTACTCTACTAACCTTGGTATCAGGCCTTGGACAGAAGGAGGGGACATGCCCAGCTCAGTGAACCTCTGGGGAAGACAAGAAAAGACACACAGTGCTTTGAGTAACAATAGTAATGACAAAGACTGAATAAGGGCAGCTAAACTACATGACTGGTTGCATGTGTTGCAATTAATGCAAAGTGGACGTTGATATTCTTTATAAAAATAAAGCAGTACTGTGCCTATTGCCGTGTACAGTATATTTGGGCAGTGGGGCTCACTGTAGTAATATAATGTAGTAAACAGTGTTGTTTTCCTCAAACTTAATTTTAGCTCAACTCTAAACTTCAGTGTGAATTTCAAAGAAGGGGATACACTATAGATAACTTGCACTTTGTCTCTTGGCAGTTCCTCGCATAACATGAAGCACTACGATGTAATGGTGCACCGTATTACTAACTCCAATTTAATGTGTGAACACACTGTGGCACTGCATAAACTGCACTTTGTATGGTGCTGCTTTGCACAGACCTCTCTTCAATAACTAGCCCAAATCTTAGTACAATAACAAACACTGAGCTTCTTATTCCAGAAGCCTTTAGAATAGTTATATGACTATACCTTCTCTGAAACCAGCCTACGCTGACAGGAGCGAATGCAGATCAAGCATACGCAGGACAAATTACTGCAGAGTCTTAGGAGTTGTAGATAGCTGACTGGGGTTGTAAGGTCGCAGCTCCATCGGGGCGACAGATGGAGGAATACTTAACTCATTAGTTTGCTAAGAGGACACGATTAAACTTTAAGCTATAGGCTTCATGCTGGGAATGAGATGAAAAAACCTTGAGAAAGGGAGGAGATAGTGAATTCAAATGACTTTACATGTATCTATTTACTGTTCTGATATCACAAATGTAAACAGGAAGCCTATTTCTCTTAATCTGTCCACAGATTAGTGAAATGAACAGAGGGAAGACAGAAAGCAGTTCACAGGAACTTAAACCCACAAGTGCTTAGATTCCATGGAGAACCATCTGTTGCTAACACATCATTTTGTTCAGTGCAACACGAAAGCAGTATGATTCGATGGTGACTGAGTTGTTACCATCAAAAATATCCTGTAGATATAAGTGCCCGGGATGGCTACTTACACCAGGGAAAGGGCTAAGAGCTTGGTAGGAGGGACCCCAAGGTCTGGGGCCGAGGCCTGGAGGACTGGAGGCAGGAGGATTGGCGTTGACCCCCGGGAGAGTGATCCCAGCTGTGCTGCCCTGAGAGGTGGGCGACACTAGGGCAAAGGCATCATCCAGCAGGGAGTGCATCTGCTGCCGCGCCTCCTCAATGGAGGGCTGTGGGGGCATGTAGGGGGGTGGGGGAGGGGCATGCCCTGGAGGAGAGGAAGTGGGACCCAGGAAGACGTCATCGGTGGGGGAAGGGCTCCTGTGAGGGGATCCTGGTCCTTGGTCAGGGTCCGACTGGAATAAACATGACATATTTACGGACAGTTGCAGACGTAGAGGTTATACCGTATGTGTAAGATTGCACAAATGTCATGATTCTCTGTACAACTCACTACGTAGGCCACATTGTTGACGCCAGGACACTTTCTGTAAGCAGCATCGTTGTCTTCAGTGATGAGGTGGTCTTTGTCTGCTTCCATCATGCCTCCATTCAGCTGCTCCTTCATCCTCTGTTTGGGAGAGCGCCTCCCCCGACCGCTGAAAAAACAATAAATCAAATAAATTGGAGAAACGTTAAATAATCCATTCATGAGTATTTTTATTTTCTTTAAGCCAGGCCAGAAAAATTTAGTCTGCCCTACACACAGATCAACAAACAAGTCCAACGACCCAAAACATGAGCCCTAACCTTTTCTTGGATCCCAGGAAGATGGGGGACATCTGGGCATCTGGGTCCAGGATCTTATCGATCTGTATCTGTGCTTTCTGATAGATGCGGTCCTGGTCTCCCAGGCTGCTCGTCACGTCATCCATGGCAGGGAAGTCGTAGTGGCCTTTCCTCTTGGCACGCAGACGTATCTTGTTACGATGGTGCTCAATCTCTGACTTGTGCCTCAATGCCACCTGGATCTGAGGAGCATCAGAGAATAAATAATATCATGTATATTTTAACCAGTAAATTTGTTTAATTACATTTTTCAAAGGAATTGCAACACAGTCATCTGTTCCTATTAGGTGTTCTTTATTACACTGATAAAAGTACCTGAGAAAGAGCAAATTTATCATGCAATAAAGAAGAACATTTAACAGGAGCAGGGGGCAGTGTTGCCTGTCCTTTGGGAGACAATTCACAGTGTGCATGTTTTTAAATTAGTCGCCTTTTTAATCCAAACCATATTTCCTGCATTTTTCCAATGTGGTTGCACTAGTTTGAAGAACTTTCTAGCAACAACTGTCATGCTGCACAATTGTCAATAAAAAGTCACTCGACTCTACAACGTTCTTCTCTTTCACATTTTAGAAAAAAAAATACAATGTTTATACTTTTAGATTCATTCATTTGCTGAAGAAAAGATCTGTTTTTGCCAGCGCAAACCTCTTTGTTGATTTGCTTGGTGTCAGACAGTTTGCCATTGACAGCTGGGCTGTGCAGCGGTGGGACAGGCATGGGCTGCATGGCGATAAGCTGGACTTTGTTGGGGAGTCTCCTGCTTGCATCTGTGGCACGAGACATCCGATCGACATGTTCGAAGATGGAGGCTGAGGACAGCTGCTCGTTTGTACCATTCATAGGAGGAGGACCTGAGGAAGGAAGGCGATAAACGTGAGGTCATAACTGAAAGTTGAAATGCTAATGTTGACTTACACTAGCGAACAGAGCACTGCGTGAGGATCCCTACGAAACATTTACCTTTTTATTTAGGTGACATGACTATATTTGAAATATGACTTTTTACATAAGTGTGGAGTAAATGTTTCCAGTGGTAACATGGAATGAACACTGGTTTCTACTTGCAAAAGCTAAACTTCATTTCAAACAATGGCTTATCCTTTGTTTGTGAAGTTGATTGTCTCTATACTATGACTGACAGCTCAGCAGACATTGATGGATGGCGAGAACAAGCCGAGCACAAAACTACCGCAGAAACAGACAAACACACGGACACAGCTGCTGGAGGTCAAGCCTGAGGTCTATAGAGACACAGACGGAAAGAGGACAAACGCTTACCAATTCTATTCTTCCCTGCAAACCGCAATAGAAAGGAAAAAGAGAGATCAAATTAAAGCACCTAAGATAGAAGGGCTTACTGAATGTTGACAATGAAAATTTTAAAAAGCCCAGTGAATTCAGGTCTGGCCACCACGAGCGCTGTTTAAACTTGTAGAAATGAAAAGAAAAATAACGGGGAGAAGCAAAGAGAGAGAGGGAACAGCAAGTGCGTCATCTGGGAGGATACATTTTCACAGCTGATAAGAGATTCTCGTCTGTCCTTGTGATGTTCATTAATCAGAGAGAAGAAAGGAAGGAGCTGCTTCTGATGAGCAGAACACACACTGATAGCAAAAACAGAGACGCTACAGTACATAATACTGAGTGTGTCTTATATACAACCTACTTATAAACATCGTGGCAGCGCATACACAGTCCCAGGCGGAGATTTATCAATAACAAAACAGAGACCATTCCTCTGTGGGTGAGTCAGGCTGCAGTCTGTGTGCCTGACTGCCTCTGGCTCCAGCACGTAGTCACGGAGTGACGTTGCAGAATTGAATCTATCAACAACCTGTCACATAGAGTAACTTCAGCTATCCCCCTCCCCCCCTCCTATCTCTGAACCTCTTTTGACCACTGAAAAGAGTTCCTACCAGGTGTTTCTTTTACCCTCGCTCTTCTCTTCTGTAATCTTTATGTCACTGCTTGGGTTGACGCTGCACTTTTTCCCCTCAGTCTTTCCCTGCTTTGTCCTTTTTCCACCACTTCACTGATCTCAATCTGGCCCCATTGCCAATCAAATAATGGCAGCTTGAGTTGCTCTCTATTTTATCTCTTTATGTCTGCCCAATCCCTTCAGTTTCCTCCCCCCTCGTATTCGCTCTCTGTCTGGAGGAGTGATGCGAGTGTTGCCAAGGCCACTTGCCATTTAAAACATTGATGGGGACCTTACGGGTCTGCTTGCTGTCGCTGGGCATAGCGTGGGCTCTCAGGTTCTCCTCAGTTGATTCCCGCTCACTGGAACGGTCACTTACCACCGAGTCACCGTCTGATGGTGAGATCCTACCCGGAGAACACACACACACACACTTAGAATAAAAGAAGTCCAAAACCACACTAACATGCTGAAATGTTACGCAAAAACAAAAACAGTGCTTTTCCAGAAAGTTAAAGGTTGGGGGGGATTATTCTAAGAAATTATAATATGATTTAATGCTTGTAGTGGGAAAAGCATTAAAGTATTTCCTCTTACAGAATTATTAAATTCCCAATTAATTAGTCCTTGCCAGCTATCAAGTGAAGAGAAACAACCAATTTCAGTCCCACTCTGAAATGGACTACATTAGTGAAGTTGGTATATGCATTAAACAATAACTGCTTTACTATTGTTTTTGTGTCATATGTCAATTAGCCAGAGCAGTTAGCGAGTTGGGAGATATTGGTAATGGTGCACAAATTCTTCTGAACACATTATTACAATGAAAAACAAAAAATACCTCTATGAAACCCGTTCTGATAACATTTAATTATTGAAAATAGTAAATATAATATGTGCCTGTAATCATAACTTAATATAAAGTGATATAGACAAACTGACAATGCTAGACTGAAGGAAGAGCCCTCACTGTCTAGTGCATCAATAATTGATCTGAGGATCTGTCAAAAGCTTTTTGTCTGGATGACTGACTGTGCCAAAGAGTACGAAACCAGAGTGATTGGGTAAAAAAAAAAACAAGCTCTGTTAAATGTCTATATGAATATCATAATATCTGTATCAGGTAGAGGATTCAAACCAAAAGTGAGTAAAAAGTGAATCTTTTGACCAGGTGTTGGATAAAGAAAGAGAAAAAAATAATCAGAACCTCTTGACCATCACTGAGAAAAACACTAGTCGTAAAATTATTCTAACTGATTCAGGTCTACTTTTTGGCTGCCCTGTCCCGCCCTGTACCTTTCTCGCCTTCGACTGGTGTGGGACGCCTTGATGGAGGACGCAGAGGTTTTGTATAAGGAAGTGGGAATCTCCCCATTCTCAGATGGACTGAGGCCATCTTTAATGGACATGGGCAGGGGTCCAGGTCCAGGGCCTGGCGGGACAGACTCCTGAATCACCATGACTTCATCCTTACTCTGCTGGCCAAGGTGCAGCTTGGCAAAGTCAAAGCCTTTCACACTGGGAGCCTGCAACTAAGGACAGGGGCAGAAGAGAAGGAAAGAGCGGAGGAATACACAGTTTAAGGAAATAAGGTTACAGAGACCAGAGAGGATGTGAGACAAGATCAACAATACTGTAAATATTTACTTACTGACAGGGACACATTCAATGATGTAGTGTTCATCGTCTTTAGGCGGAATCATATTTGAATATGACGTTGCATAACGGCATTAATCTGTAATTTAAACCATGGTGGCAAATGTGCAGCAAGTTCAGACAGTGCAGACACACGGACACGAATGAATAAAGTGAACAAATGTGAGACAGAGGGACTGGGAGAGATGTGAGGAAACATTGAGTTGCTTGCTTTCCTTTGAGGTGGCCGGGGGACGGCGGCTGAAGATGGAAGCATTGAGACTATTTGAATGTAAAGCCCTCGGGACTTTCCAGCAGCAAAGGAGTAAACACAGGATGTCGGATCTCAGTATGTATGCTTGCAGTTTGTGAAACTCTGGTCCTATGACACTGAAATGTGTATACAAGAGGCGAGAATAGTGACATGACATGTTCCTGTTAATTATCTGAATTATATGTACGCTCACCGAGTCTACTGATGCAAAATGTCTGTCTAGAAGAGGCTTGTTGGTATGAAACTGCTAATCCAAATGAGAGTGCGAGAGAGAGAGAGAGAGATTTGTGTGCTCTGCCCTTCATGGCATATAAACAAGGCCAGTCATTGAAAGGGAAAGCGTTCAAAAAGCTGCAGCTGAAATAGTAAAAGCTGCTTCCTTATAATTAACACTGAGGCTGAATGAAAGGAAACACACAGCTAGCGATATCTCCCACACATTATACTCACTAATTACTACTTAGCCTGGTCTAACGTAAATTGGGGAATCACAACAAACAGTTGGTACATGCCAAATGACATCTACAAATCTACTATTTCACAGCACAGAGAAATTATATATTCATTAGGATCTCAAAACTATAAACACACCAATACTCTGGTCCACAGCAAAATCCACCATAAAGTGTGATACTGGATTTTCTGCGTCTGAACATCACAACCGAGTAAAGCAGGATCCTAATGTCTGTTAACGCAAACAAGCACTAGACTCTATGGCTACTGAAAAATATACCTCCTCCTTGGCTCTCCTCCCTTTAGATAACACTTTCAGTTTGTCTTCTTTCTGCACCGCGCCTGTTTTCATCGTCATTGCTTTGCTCTCTTGTCTCCTTTGCATCTCTGGTTTAACTCCTTTCTTTTTTAAGTTCTCCTTTTCCTTATCTTTGTCCTCTTCTTCTTTCTCCTCCTCCTCCTCCTCCTCCTCCTCCTCCTCTTCTTCTTCTTTTTCCTCCTCCTCCTCTTCTTCCTCTTCTTCTTCCTCCTCCTCACTGCTAGTACTTGGTTTGCTCTTGGGAAGAGCTACTGGTCTCTAAGCAGAAGCAATGGTGAATAGCATGAATACTTTGAGTAATGATGCTATTGTCTCTGTATGTGACATATCCCAAAATCCAAAAGCCAGACTGTTATCTATTGTCTACTGTGTTATTTGTTATATAACTGCAAGATTTGAACAACTACTATTCAGACAGCAAATAAATACATATGCTACATCTCTTCTACATCTTCTAGAAACCACCAGACACTTCTCTGTACCTTCCCTCTTTTAACCTCCTGCTCCTCCTCCTCTTCTTCTTCTTCTTCATACTCCTCTTCTTCTTCCTCCCCCTCACTAAACTCTACATCCTTTTTAGTTGGAGGGAGTGTCTGGTGAAGAGAGGGCCTTGATTCTCTGAACGAGGTAGTAGACTGAGAGAAGGGGGAGTGGCGTTAAGTGACAGAAGACAGGCTAAGTGATAGTTACTTCTGCACATTAGATACATTGCATTAACCCAATGTGGAGGGTTTAGTTCCCAGCTCAGCTAAGAGAGATGAAAGACAGACACAGACGGAAAGATCAACCAAGTAAGTCTGGAAGCTGGAAAAATACACACACAAGCCCCCCAAAAACAGGCCGGTTGTAATTCAACACGCAAAACCTTTTTCTTTTAGGATTGGATGGGAGTGGTACCACAAAGAGCAGAAGAACTTTCTCTTTTGTCAATTCACTTCAGGGCAAAAGGCACATGTGCTTTAATGTAAGAGACTGAGACATACTGAGTACTGAGACAGGAAACAGTCTCAGCCAAACGGCATCATTTCTCAAACTGAAAATAAAAAAGGTGACATGAAGGGCAGGGTTGTCAGTGTTTTAAGCGAAAGAGTATGTAAGGAAACACCAAAAGGTTTTCAATAAAATAAAAGAGCATACATTTCATGTACTAGCCGCATCATGACTTCTCATCCAGATCATGTCCTCAAAATCTCTCCATTGGGATCATTAAAGTTTTATTAATCTATTCTAAAAGAAGAAATGATGAGGTCTAGATTCTGCGCAGTCCTCCAGCGCATTCATGGCAATGACAGATCACCCAATTCATCAGCAGTTCATTTGGATTTAAAAGTGGCATCATCTTTCTGGCGTTCCATATCAGCTGCCTGGAACCTGATGTAATGAAACCTACCGAAATATTGGGTTTTTCTTCTTGATGACGGATGTTACAATAGTGACTGTGATGCCAATTACTGTCAAGTTACATATTTCAAATGTGTCATCATCATGTGTCACATTAATCGGACTCTACCTTCTGTCTCTGCTGGATGGAGGTCATGGCATCCGGCTGAAACTCCAGCTTGTCTGTCCGACACAGTTTCCAGTACAGGATGGAAATGATGACGATGACCACGAGGAGCGGAATCACCACCCCAATGACGATCCACATGTTGTTGTTCTCAGCGTCAGAGGGCGAGGACGCCACCTTCACGACAGCTATAGGCAAAGAGATTGAAAGGGTGACCGAGAGAGAGTTTTTAGTTTAGGTTAAGCTTCAGACCCAAATATGCAGCACACTGAGTGATTTGTGTATGTGGTGTTCATTGTGGTCCACACTGAGTCATGTGATTTGCGTATGTGGTTCAATATTTCAAGCATATCATGCGATTCCCTTTAAGCCTGTTGACGAACACCTTGAGAGTGCAAAGCCAAACATGCAGCATTGTTGGAGCGCTGGCTCTTGTCTCACTGCTGTAGTCTTCAATGCAGACCTTCATTAGTTTTAATTACCACTCATTCCATCCCCTGGGAAAGTACCCAAAGAGAACACAGTCAGCACAGACACAGAACTCCCTTGAGGGGCTCTCATTAGGCCTTCATCCCTTGTTTAGATTCTTAATGAGAAAGACAGGCTCTTGGTACCGTGTGTGTAAGGGGTGGTAATTAGCTCAAATGTTACTATAAACATACAAAGGAACACATGGAGATAGCAGATAGCGCATATCCTTTATTATTTCTTATTAGGAGCAATTTCCCTAATATTGTGTCCTTTGTCTTTCTGTATCCCTCTCTTCCAACTCCTCCAACGGTTCTACTCAGTTAACTGCAACTAGAAAAGTTGCTTTGAACTGTGTAATTCACATAACAAAAAGCCAAACGTTGTGGCAGTACAGCGTATTTCAAGCCATATGCCAACAAAACAACATCGGTTAACAGTAACAACAATAAGGATAAAAGAATGTCAGCTATCTACTATATAAGAGGTACTCACGCTGTGCCAAAATGCCCTGGACACGATATCCCAAGATGATGGCAGCCCTTTGAACATCCAGACTGTTTAGTAGGTTGGCTGCTTGAACTGCAAGCATCCTCTGACCAGTGGTACCCTCCACAAAATACACTATCTCCAAGGGATGGTCCGCACCCACCAGCCGGCTCGAACCTACAACCTGGGAGGGTAAAGAAGCAGAAAGGTCAGGGTTTGACCTTAACCATGGCCCTATGGTCCATTTTCAGAAGAAGTTAGTTTGTGGCCACCAATTACTCCATTTAGGTGGCTGACTGTTATCCCTATACTGGATATACTTTGCCTCCACCTAAGTAACATTACAGTTCCACAAATATCCCAATTCTAAGAAGCTGTGAGAGAATATATGTACCGCATGTTTACAAATAACTCAATTTAAATAAATAATAAAAATATATTTTCATTCTGTTATTGTCTTTTCATTTATTGTGTCACAGTTCACGTTGTGGAAAATTGCCTTTTCTGTATTGTTCTGTACTTTATATTTGGGCCATCAAAAATGTATTTTGACCACTAATTTTAAGGGCTTGGTGGCCCGTAGGGGCCAGTCCTTGAAAATATTAGCGTCTATGCCTGAAGGTACTGTGTGGATATGTTCAACCATCCGCATAAAATCATGTTGTATATATGTTAATGCATATATGAAACACTTTGCATGCACACACACACATTTGCACATGTGAAGACTTTAAAAATAACCAGTTTCAGAGCAAATATCCAACATCTAATACCTAATCTATGTCTTCAGAGCAACTTTAATCCATCTCTTAATACGGTTATCCAAGTCTTGATTTGTTTGTGTTGAGCTACTGGAGTATGAATATTTCTTTAAGTGATAAAAGAGATCGAAATCAAAATTCAGGAAGTTTAAAGGTCTTTGTATCTCTGCTGATGAACTTTTCCTGAGACCACTGTTCCTCTTTTATTTATTTGTTGCCATTTGTATCTAACTTTGAGAACAAACACGCGAGGTGCAGACTAGAGTGAGAGCTCCATCTGACTAAACATTAGTGTGACGCGTTTTAAGTTTGATGTTCCCATCTGTAAATGTTTTGCCATTGCAACATTTGTGGTGAACAGACAGTGCTCAAGCAACTGGAAAAGAAGTGCTTCCAAAAATGAACATAGGATCCATTGAAGATGAGGCACGACACTCTCTACATTAAAAATGTAAAGTTTAATGAAGGCCCTAATGAGCGTGTCACAATTTCAATAAAAAAGATGACTTTTTAATGGAGAGTGTGGTGCCTCATTTTCAATGGAGCCTTGTTCAATATTTGAGTTTTTGTGACAGCAGGAACTAAAACTCAGGCACCAACTATTTGGCCTCAGTTTCCACGTGCTGTACTGAAACGTGCTGTACAAGCCCCTGATGAAACGTCCCTGTTAACTACATATTCAAGGGTTCTCTCTCTGATGTGCTGCTTTTTTTTAAATTTTTAAATAGCAGTGTACATTCACATTCACTTAATGTCTCCAGGCACAGGAAAAACATGTCAAATATTTTAACTGTATTGTATATATTTGTATGTATCGTACACAGCTTTAACTTAACATGGGGCACGTGTAGCTGTACTTGTCCAGGAACTTTTCCATAATTTTGTCTATTTTTATGAACAAGAAAAATAGTGTACATGCACTCACACACACAAACATATAGCACACTCATGATATATCAAATCTGTATTCCCATTAGAGTATTCATTGTTTAAATATTTCTCCATGTTGCCTAACATGTCTGTGTGTGTGTGCATTCTCCCTCTGGGTGCCTTCAGGCGCAGCGCTGTCTGCTGTCTGCATTACTGAAAAGAGTAAAAAGCGCAGGTCATGCCTGGGTTGACACAGAAAAACGGCTGGGCAGGCTCCCTCAGCCAGAGTCTAATCCAGTCCATGCACGGTTATTAGAGTGGAAAGACGACAGCGTGAATTTGTGTTATTGCACGACCCCAATTCCACGTCCTCTTTTATCTGTCCAGGTATTCTCATAGGTGACAACGCTACACGGATTCTGTCATGACAGTCCAGGGCATCCGTTTGAGATACTGTGTCTGTCTGTGTGTGTGTGTGTGTGTGTGTGTGTGTGTGTGTGTGTGTGTGTGTGTGTGTGTGTGTGTGTGTGTGTGTGTGTCTGTGTGCGCGTTGTAATGGCAAATTCTATATGTACTCATATTTTCTATGTACTGAGTTGTTACTGTCTTAACAGCCTGTAGTGCTGCTCTCTCTTTTCTCACACCACATCTGAAGTTGGTTTATAAAGT
>JAVQJF010121769.1:0-13814 GCA_036023855.1 Gadopsis marmoratus | reverse complement strand
TATATTGGATCCTTTTTTGTGCCCCCGGATGTTTTTATCCACAATTTACTTTTTTAGTAAAAAAGCCCCCCCCCCCCCCCCCCCCCCGCCCACCACCACCACCACCACCACCACCAAATGACAACCGTAAAGTACTGTAAATGGAGCTGTCTCATATTCACATGCCCACCTCCCACTCTCTACCACTTTATAATCACAGTGCTGGTGCATTCGGTCTTATCGGTTCCAACAGAGGTAGCAGCCAGTAGCAGGTGGTTGCTGTATTAGCTAAACAAGCGTCTGTGTGCACAGTGTGAGTTTTTTTTTTTTTCTTCCTCCCGCTAGCCGGTCGTGTTAGCGTGGATGTGTCCTATTCTCAGGGCCTTGTGAAGATAGCCGGGGCCCCCGTTGCTGTTTATTTTAGCTCGGGCCGTGTCCCTCTGCCAGGCAGATAAAGACGGGTCTCGTGTGCTTATCTGGGCAGCGCTGTACCTCAGTCTGTCAGAGGGAAGCTTGGGGAATGGAGAGAGACTTTGGTGGACGGGACGAATGGACACAGCGGGTGCAATGTCCTTTCAATGTCACCTCTGGTAACTTAAACCTTAACACCGTTTTGGTGGAGACCTTTGTACAAGGTACCTTTTATAGCAAAAGAAGTGTGTGTGTGTGTGTGTGTGTATATATATATATTTTGGAATAGGTGGCACCAGTGGGAATCAAACCTCCAAAAGCTCTGCGTTCTGGGTAACACACGCAGAAAGGGTTTTCCACATTGCATTGTACATCTCTGATGACTTTCCTGGTGACTGACGTATAATTTGATATCACCATATGATATACTGATGCTTAAAGATGCTGCACATCGCACCGTCAAAGAGACGGTAAGCCATACATTTGACACCCCCACCCAAAAGCTAGTGTGTGTCTTGTACTTCTCAGTAAATGCATGAGACATTGTGAGTAAGGTGTTGATAATATGGTGTGGTCTATGCCAGCACTCATTTTGGGGAATTCTTTTAAAGCAGTTTAAGCCCTGACACCACTCAACCTTTTCTACCCTGCAATTACTGGCTACGTGGCAAGGTTCAAATTCCGCAAAAAAAAAGAAAGGCTCAAAGTCAGCGGTAACTGGCAGCAGAAGCCCAGAGGCACACAGCCGAGGAAAATTGAAAAAAAGGTTAATTACGCTCGTCAGAGTTCGCACAATCACATAATGCACATCTTTAGTAATTGCACCATTCTCTAGTAGACATTCATGGGCCCACAGCCACAGTCTCTACCCTTTACCCAAATGGGTGGATTGGAAGTTAAGTAACGCTGGTGACGTTCAAACCCTCGACCTGAATAGTCTAAAGACAAGAGCCAAACCGGAGAGAGAGCATATTCAGTAAGTGGGAAAGCGTGCGAGAGGGAGACTGCATGGCTGAAAGTGAAACCTGTCTGAACTTTATTTGGTACTTGTAATTATGTGTAATTCTATGGCGTGCAGTAATGCCTATATGGAACTTCTTTTAGACACACGTCTGTGTGAAAAGTGACTGCCAGAGATTAATCCAACATGGCAGTCGCATGTGTGGGCTGAATCCGCATTCTACAGGCCGTCATTATAGACACGTCTCCTATATGAAGGGGATATTATCTCTCACACACGACCTGTTGCTGTCTCTCCTTTAGCAGACCAGCTTCCCGGCCTCTGATTTTGTCCAGCTGGACGTGTGGCCTCACAGCTTGGTTGGTGGCCGTGTTGGACATTCCTCCGTACTAACTGTATTTTCCTCTACCGTCACTCTAAAAATGTACAAAGACTTCATGGTTATCGAGTGTTGCTTTAGACAAAAGTGTCTGTGTCTGAAAAATTGGACCTTTGTTCACCGTCCTATCAGTGCACAGTGACATGAATATCTGCTGAACACATCGTACAGCGATAACGGCATCATATATAGTTCAAGAGGACGTTGCAGACGTGGAGGGTATCAGTTTTGTGATGGAAAGCATGATAAAAGTGAATTTTCTATCACAGTTTACAGCCATAATTGGCAAAATACATTCCTCTGCTATAGGGAAATGTTAGCGTTGTTGCGCCATGAAAACGTCTTATGTATGTACAAGAAAGTCTTGAAAATGCCATGTTTTCATATATTGGGGGGGGTAAAGCAATAACTGAAAATAATAAGAAATTAGAGCGTGGGAGAAAAGTTATAAAAACGTTCTCTTTTTTTGGATATAAGTATGCAGCATTTTCTGTCCTGCCCTCCCTCTTCACATCATTTCTTCTGTCCCTGGACCTCCTGTCACCTCCTCCTGCATTCCTCTTTCTGTCAACGCCCGCTGTGTCATTCTTTTTCACTTCAACATGTTTCCCTAGCTTTCTTTAAACCATCCTGAGGTAATGTTGAAAAGTATAATACATGAGGATATCCCGCTTCTGTCGGGGAGCTCAATTCAGACTGACACGCCGGGCAGGAGCATTTATTGTACAACTCATCTCATCCTATGAAGCAAGAGAGAAGGAGATTGAGAAGGCGACTGGGTGGAAATGTCAAATGGTACAGGGGGGAAACTAATCAAAGAGCGCTGGCCTTCAGCAGAAACACTGCCACAGGCCTCCTCTGTGTAAATCCCTCCTCTGTCTTGACAGAGGGCACATTGTAAGGGGGAGGTCAAATGCAGAGGAGCTGTGTTGTGTAAAGCTGTGTTGTATAGTTTCGGAATGGAAATTGAGAGTGTAAAATGCCAAAAGGGTTCATTGTGCGCGCCAAACAAATAAAGTAGGCCGGCTCCTTGAATCTAGAGAGAAGCTGCAGTGCTCATGTCATCGCACAACCTTCACAATATATACCCCTGTGAAATATACAGTAGGTTTATTATAGATTTATTTTGGACTATGTTTGATTTGGTGTAGGACACCTCTTCAGCTAATGCTCCAGTCTTGCCGTTTTCCCAGAGAGGACATGTTTGGAAGATCAACATTTCTCATGTCCAAAATTTTAAAAGTTACAACATTTGAGTTTTGTGGTGAAAATGGAATTTGCTACCATGTAAAGGCAAGATTTGTGGATGCAAAATGAGCACACTGACAGCGGCCTCTCCAATTACAGCTACCACATAACATTTAAAAATAATTATAATAACTTCCCATGACTGCAATTTACACCCACACAAAAGTGATATTAATATGCAATGTAATTGTTAGTTGTTTTTAGACCTTAATTTACAGTAAAAAGAAACGGGACTTTCATAAAAATGTTTTTACATTGTGGTAAGAAGAAGCTAGGTATCAATATTTCCAACAGCAACACAGCCCTGCTCTTTAGCAGCTTTCTTTAGTTCAGCATGTTGTAATGTCCAACTCTCACAGCCTGTTAGAATGATGTTTTATCATGTAACAATTTAATTCACATATGCCATGAAGTTGGCACTTTAATTCAATAGTCTTACAATGCTGTGTGCACAGTGGGAGTTGCACCTTTTGAATCCCGGCAGAGTAGTTGGCGTCATGCTCTACCTGTTGAGCAGCATATGCACCAAATTACCCAAGGAAAATAAAAATGGCAAAAAAGGAGACGAGACTGAAGGTGAGCAACTGTGGCAGCTGACTATAGTCTGGGTAAAAAAGGAAACATCATATTACAGTAGAGCAGCAGTAGTTTTTAGTTGAAAGCATTTTTATATCTTCATTGACCATGAACGGCATAATGAGCACATATGCTTGCTTTCAGCAATAACCTTGCATTCACAGACATCCAAGCTTGTAAAATCGAGGTTAAGTATGTCTCGCACTGGCACACACTCTGAAGCAGGCCAGGAACACATTTTGGTTTTTTGTTGTGTGTAACCGCTCATCCATTAGTGAGCCCGTTCTACCTGAAGGAAAAACAAAAAAAAACAGATTTTGAGTTTAACTAGCCACCAACCACTAGTCAAGCCAGTTTGTGTCTCTTGGTGCAATATTTGCATCGGAAATATTCGGGTTGTTAGTTGGGGGTGGTGAGATGGACTTTGCATGCTGTGCCTCTGCTTTCCTGAAGCAGTCACCCGTGGTCTTTTCCTTTCCCTTGTCCTACACAATTTCCCCTCATCTCGTTCTCTCTAAAATACCCACTCCCTGATAATGAACGCAGGAGCTGTCCTTCATATGTGTTTAGCAGTGCCTGGAGCCCGTGGTCCCTTTTAATTATTAATATGACGTTATGCCCTGGCCGTTTGATCATTCCCACATATCTGTATGATTCAGATTTAACGAGTTCCACAGGACTCTGTTTTCTCTCTCTTTTTTTATCGGGCTTGTTGTTTTGAGCCTACTGAGTGAGCGAAAAATCCCAGCACCAAAATTGCTAACATTTGATGGACAGTTGAACCAAATGGTTCTGTGAGCGAACAACATTTCAGAATGGTTGGTCCAAGTGAGAACTGAGCCGCTGGTTGCGGCTTTGTCGACGCCGTGCTATTAAACAGGGAAATGAGTCTGACATTTGAACACTTTTAAAACAATGTCAAGTTAAAACAAATACCTCATTTACTGGCCCCATCTTTTAATGTCCTTTTCTGAGGGCTTGCTGTGCTGGTGGTATTCATACACCATTTCCCTGTGGAGTTTCTGAGCGACTAATCATCAACACGTGAGTTGACAACACCAAACTGTGGGACACTTCTTGCCCATTGAGCCTGTTGCCTTGCGGTCACTATGGATATATGGCGAGCTGCATGTCTGTTTGTCCATCTTTCCTTTCTGTGTAGCTACGTATTTGTGTCTCTGCAAAACTCCGGCCGCCCCCCCCCCCCCCCCTCACTACGTGACGTCTTTCTGCTGCAGTGTGGGTGTGTGTTAAAAGGGAGTTCTTCCTTGCCACTGTCACACAGCGCTTGCTCATGGTGGGAATTGTACTCCGTACAGAGTCGGTCTGGACCTGCTCCCTATGAACAAGTGCTATGAGATAACATCGTTATGATATGGCGCTGTATAAATAAAACTGAATTGAATTGACACAGATGGAGAATACGATACAGAAGGGGTTGCAAGAAGAGGCTAGTGTGGGTTTGTGCGACATTACAGTCGTGTGTGTGTGTGTGTGCGTGTGCGTGGCGTTTGGTAGTCTGCCCTTTCTGGAATGTTGTCACACTTATTTAATGCTACCTCGAAAGGAACTGAGCTAGCTCCAGTGGCGCAACAGCTGTCTTGTGCCTTGTGTGCTAATGTCTTTCTCTCTTTCTCCCCCCTCTCTCTCTCTCTCTGCCTGTCCTCCCTCGTCTTCCTCACTCCCCTAGCACCACCGCGGTTCACTAAAGTTCCCGTCGACCAGATTGGCGTCTCGGGGGGCGTGGTCTCCTTCGTGTGCCAGGCGACGGGCGACCCCAAGCCGAGGGTTAGCTGGAACAAGAAAGGAAAGAAGGTCAACTCCCAGCGTATAGAGGTGAGTCGGTGTGCCCCGCCGCTCACTGTACGCTCTACAGGAGAGGAGGGCGACGTCATCGTCACCATAATGTACCACGTCGCCAGTGTCGTGCGACTCTACGCCGAGATGGATAAACTAGTATCTTACAGTAAATGCTCTCAGACAGAAAGTCTGGAAATGGTGCCTGATATGCATGTCAGTGAACATTCAGTTCAAAAATGTGCAGGTCCAATATTAGCTACAGTCACCCAGTCACGCAACAACGAGTGCTCGCAATGCCCCCCCGCTCTGTCCTCTTTGCACTTGACTGACTCTGCCGGTGTCATATTCTTGTTTCCAGTGCTGAGGGTTTTATTTTCTCTGCATACAGCCCTGTCTGTTTGAATGCGTCGGCCTGTGCGTTATTCATGATGTTTGTTGTTCAGTCCTCGGCAGGCGTCCCAGATGGCATCTCTAAAAGTCTTGATTGATGCTCAGCGTCTCTTAATTAAAAAGTTGCTTTCGTTAACAACGACGGCCGTGCGCAGAGATAGACATGCACGCCATGAAGACAACCACAGGGGAGGGGGATAAAAAGCAAAAAAAAATGTGACAACAACATCAACAGGGGGAGAAGCCACATCTCAACGGAGGACAAAATAAAAAGACAAGTTGTGTTTGTACGTTCTCTTCTTCTGCATGCTAAGTGGGAAACAAAGCCAAGGGCGCCATGGAGCCCGCCAGAACGGACGCTTCTCTTACTCCGTTTAGCATGAAATAAAAAATTTGTAAAGGCCTTTTTGAAGTAGTTATGATTTTCATTTTCTTTTCTTTTTTTCTGTTCTACCCTCTAGAGAGCTGCTTTGATATCGATCATGATGCCGTGCTCTGCAGTGTTTTTAGCCTAATTAGCGTCTCAGCCCTGAGATGTGCAGCAGTGGAGCAGCAGGGCTGCTGCAGACTTGTACTTATATCTCAAAGTCATGCTTTGCTCAGAGATCTCAGCAGTGAACCTATCGTTGAGACGGCGTAAGCTCCAATGAGGGACGATTGATATTGGAGGAGTAGGTTTGCTGTGAGACTCGACAGGTTGACCATCTTCTCGTGCACTTCATCCATCAAGTATTAGAGCAAAAGAGATCAGTTTAGGAAACTACTGATTATATTAAAAGCAAGGGGCAATTAGTTCAGAAATGCCACCATTTAAATTCTAGTCATTAACTTGAGTCTCCAAATTCATCGATCAAACCTGTGGCTTTTCACATGTTGACCGGTGGCCCGTCTCTGTAATTACTATGTCAGATCTGGTCTACTGTCAACTTCACCCACTAGCATCACATTTTAAAATAAAGACACATTTGAAAGGTCACTATTAAAGTAGTCCAACCGTTTGTAATGAGGACATTTAGTGGCTAAATTAAAGGTAAAAACTAAAGTTATTGGCAAGGCTATTTCAGACATACTGCTGATGTCCAATTAGGTAAATGTGACGTCTGATTTAGAAACATTGGCTGTTAAGTGATATAATTATTCTAAATACTCTGTGGACAGACGTGTTTTCTTAGTCATACTAACACTGTCCTCCACACTTGAATGATATGCACGTTTGAAAACTCAATGTCCACAAACAGCTTTGACAAAAAGAACACGTTCTGCTGTATTTTAGAATTAATAGGAAATGCATGATGTAGTTACTGTGAGTAGCCTTCATCGTCTCTGATTACGTCACATAATCAATATCTTGATAATTCAAACATACAGGGTGTTAATGTTTATATAGCTCTTCTTAAATGTAATCATTTTTATAAGCGAGTCTTTGTTATAACTACAGCTTTCTTCTACTCGGTATTCTCGGCACATATTGCGTTCCGGGTGTAGTCTGATTTTGTTTTTAAGACGCGCTTTCAACAAGGTTCAAAACAAAGGGCTTTGCAGAGAACAAAGGGCATAATTACAGATAAAAACAGCAAGATGAAAACACCAAAAGGCAGTCGCGTCACACAAATATATATGTGGCTGGAGGGGGTGTGTGTGTGTGTGTGTGTGTGGAGAGAGAGAGAGAGAGAGAATGCGTTTTACCTTATGATTCTGTATTTATAAGGACCAAAGGCTATAAAAGAATAGAAACATGACACATTGCCGACCAAGGATATCTTGTTTTAACTCAATTCTGTGTCTTTGCTTTTGGGGCATGTTTAGGTTCAATTTCTAGAAAATGGCTTCTTAGTTACATATGAAACAATGAGAACACTGACACCAAATTCATCCCTGTATCTTCAAGAAATGTGCTTGTTGTGGTGTGCTGTGCTAATTCTCAAATTCAAAACGGGTACTATTGATATCGGGATCACACGTCTCTCTAACCTAACCCTGTAATTTGCTCTATACCCTGCAGACCATCGAGTTTGACGAGGGTGCCGGTGCTGTGCTCAGAATCCAGCCTCTCCGAGCGCCGCGCGACGAGAACATCTATGAATGCGTTGCGGAGAACACGGAGGGCGAGATCACTGTCAATGCCAAGCTGTCCATTATCCGAGGTGAGTCCTGCATTGCGAAACAGTGTGCAGAGGGACAACTACAAAATAAATAATTAAAGTGGACATCTGTGAGCTCCTCAGGTTTTTTTTTATGATGACATCTTGCCTCTGAGTTTTTGTTTTGCACTTGACAGTGAGTGAGGGCTGTACTTGAAGTCTTTTTGCTTTCTTTCTGTGCTTTATTATTTGTCTGGTAAGCCATTTTGGCTTAAGCTGTAAAAGCTGTTCAGCTGAGTTGCTCTGGCTTTGTTACAAATATTTAGTTGCCGCCTCGTATATAAAACAATCTCTTAGAATCATGTTTGGTCATATACAAAGTAAAAACATACGTTGGTTGTATGTTTTATTTTACATGATTACACTCCCTTTTATCCAAATTTCCAAAGACTTTACATTACAACATATAGAGTCTTCCTGTGTTCTGTTAAAGCTTGCCTTTACTGAGAACTGTATAAGCGGAAGCAGCAGTGTTACATGAAGCATTAGACACTCCAAATATGTGAAAATGTGGAGGCACACGTCACAGCCCAAAATATACTCATGTTCACTTACAACAGATGGGCAGTGTGATGGCTGTTTTATCAAGGATCACTTTGATGGATTTAATCAACTGTCCATTCATGTAAGAGCTGAATTCTATTTGCCCGTAATGATGGGACCCCTGAATGAAAAGATTGATTGGTAACACACACACAGTCGCGGCACAGTGGCCGACAGATGTGTCTGTAGACGCACACCGACACTATCTCACACAACAGGTGTAAAATGGCAAAAAGGCACAAAGATGTTTAGGTGAAATGAGTGATAGCTGAGCTTTTTGGACCTTTTTTTATTGATTGGCTCCTATAGATGCTAATTTAGGTCGAGCAAAGATTTTACGGCATTTGTTTATCTCTAGCTTAGAGGTCATTGAGGACAGTATCATAGACAACCAAGCATGTGGTCACATACTCCCGCTTTCTTCTCTCATTCTACCTGTCTCTGTCTGCCTCGCTCACACACACACACACACTTCTCTTCTATTCTCTCCTGCCGCCATCTGCCATGTTTCCAGGGCTAGATGAAGCTGAGCTACTGCTGGCTGGCTGGCAGCATGCAAGCTAGGCCTTCCTGGCTGTCAGATCCACAGGCAGTGAGGTGGGGTGGGGAGTGTGTTTGTGTGTGTGGAGGAGGGGGGGGGGTTGTTTGGACCAGGAATTGGAAGCCTGGTCCAGTATCCTGGGTTAGTTATTGTTAGCAACATACCTCCCAGCCTGAAAGCATGCTGTTGGGCTCTAGGGGGGAGCGAGTACGTCAGGTGCCCTTGAAAACGTAATAATTGGACCCTAAGGTCGTTTATCGGTCAATCAATCCAACACATATGATACACACGTGCAGAGAATAATGTTCCACGTTATTCCACGCGTTCCACGTTGAAGTTTATCCTCTGCTTTTGACCCATCCGGCCATCCTTCTTCCGAGGGGAGCTGGAGCAGTGGTCAGCCTTCTATGGCGACCGGAGACCAAATCCAGTGCACATGCCCCGTCCTGTCTTGGTCAGGGACAGGGACCAACATAGGGTTTAGTGTCTTGCCCAGGGACACTTCGACATGTGGACAGGAGGAGCTGGAATCAGAATGCCAACCCCCGATGAAAGTCAACAGCTCTAATTCCGGAACCACAGCTACCTGACCACATATGGCCAGGAGCTGGATTCAAACAGCCACAGCTTAACCTCCTGCGCCACACCCCACCCATAACATGCATGTTCACATTTGTGTGTGTGTTATTTATAGACCCAAATCAGAACCCAATTTATTTGAGTGCTGTCCAGTCCAGAATATCCTTTACAAAGAAACGGTGGACACACAGCCAGGTTGAACACACAAAATTGAGAACAAGGAACAAGTTCATCAAATTTTAAACTACAAGCTCAAGCATGTGCACGTGAGTTCGCACAGGGCAAACCCAGTGCAGTCCACAGAAGCTGAAGGAAAATCAAAAGTTATTCGAATTAAACTGAGCCAGGTTTCCTCTAGAGACCAGCAGAAGACAGCAGCTCTCCTGCCCAGGCAAGACCCAGCACTAAAGGAGGGATGAGAGTGTGATGAGGGGGTGTGAAGGTGCAAGATGAGCAGCAGAGGAGGAGAGCAGTGCGTTTTCTCTGTTTTCCATCTTTAATGAGGTCGGGACCCCCCCTGCATTAACGCATCAGTGGTGCGAAGGAGACAGGAAAAGATATGGGATAAAAATGGAGAATATGAGATCAGCGATATATAATCTAATTCGCAGAAATGTGCTGGAGAAAGGTGTACAGGGGAAGCAAAAATGGGTAGAAAGTGAGAAAAACAATGAGGGTGAATGTCGGAAGAGAATGCAAGTAGAGGTGGAACAAATACGAAATAAAATTGAGAAAAGTTGGTCAGAAATGAAGGAGACAACAGGGGTGTTACAGACGATTGGCAGTGTAGACCAGGTGAGCAGGACAATAGGCGAACATGGGTTCTTGAAACAGGGGCAGAGGATTATGGGACATGGCACAAGGGACACATCCACAGTAAACAGAGGGGTTGTGGTTTGGGATCTGGAAAGGCCGAAAATGGGTCGCCACAATGGGTGACTCGGCCAGAAAACTGTGGCACACACATATGCAAGAAAAAACAGCTGCATGAACGCTCCCACAAACATAGAATAGCATGCATGTGTATACATCAGTGTAATGTTTGTGTGGATACACACTTGCTAACAAACGGTCACGATCATGAATACCTGCAGCATTGAGTAAGTGCAAGAAACATTCTTCACTCAAAGTAGCAGCAGTCCACATAGACAGATACCATACAAATATATGCGTAGTCACTATTCAGCACACACAGAAGCGTGCAGTGCACCAGCTTTTTCTCTCCTAGCACAAACTCCTCTATTATGACAACCTGTGGGCTCTGGAGTTTTGAAGGAAATTAACAACAGCACAGTGTTCACTACAGGCACACTTCGCTGCTTCAAGTCTGCACTGGTAAAGACATACACACATACCGGCAATGCGTATGCATTGTGACGTCAGGAGGGGGCCGAGTCCTAGACGGCAGGTACATCCCCGCCCCGTGGCTGCAGACGGGCCTACGAAACAGCTGGGTGTCGGGATGCAGGGACTACATTCCCCAGGAGCAGCCGGGCTAAACTCTGCCGGCCACCCAGCTGCTCTCAATGAACTAATCGCACGGTGGAAGTTAATAAGGCCGAGGGTGAACTGGAGCGAGGAGCGGAGAAGACGGGGTGGAAAAAGCACTGTTACCTGTACACCTGTGGGCTCTAAAATAGATTCACGTTGTCTTGACGTGATCGTTGTTGAGGGGTTTCTTCATGCACCCGCACCTGAATGCTCCTTGTCGGACTGATCGCCGCCTCTGGTGACGTCACAGCATATAACCACTGCTAACACACAGAGTACATACGCTTGCTTACAAAACCATGTACACGTAGCAGGATATAGATGTTCTGCAACATTCTAATTCTTATATAACAGGACATTTATTCAACTTAAACCCCATCTCCATATTCTTTTTTTTATACTGTATGGTGACAATGACACAACCCCACCTTCTCTTCTGTTGTCGCCGTGTTTGTGTGTGTGCGCATGGGTGCATGTGCTGGTGGCAATGGCAGGGTATGGCAGGGTATGTTTAGCATCGGCTGTGACACCTCCTTGGCCATTGCTACACTGCCTCAGCTGAATACCTAAGATGGGGGCCATCTGGCTCCACTAAGACTTGCACACAGTCCTCTGGGAGTCCTTGGAGAGGGACCGACAAGCGTATGAAACACTCTTGAGATGTGACACAAGTTGCAGCTTGCTCTGGGTATTTTTTCTTTTTTTTTCTTTCTTCTGTTTTTGAAGATTTGCCTGTTTTTCAGGCAAGTGTTTTAGAATGTCAAAGCGAAAGCAAAGGTGCCACTGGGATACTGGCAGCTCATGCTGTTGTGAGATCGTGGGGAGTTATTCTGCTGTGTGCGCTTGTATTTTAGACTGCTGCAGTCTTTAGCCCTGTGATTACTGTTGCAAATAGATTCTCCCCCGAGGCATCCCGAAGAGCTAAAAGCTGTGATTGATTTGGTCTGATTTTCCTTTTTTATATCTTGAATAAGTCGTAAATATGATATGTCTATCCGTGTGTTTGGGGAAAACCGACACGGTAAGGCAGAGCTGCTCTCGAGGCAGAAATAACCGTGTTGGTTGAGTAAACCTCATTGGTGAAACCATTGAGCTACAGTTTTTCTCACGAAGTAACATTTAAGTATGCTGTGGTACCTCTGACAAACACACGCAGTTCAGATCTCAGGCCTGGCCTCATAATAGTGGTTGCTGAAACGTACCAGACCTAGCGATGACCTTTATTTGCAAGCGTGTGCATGCGCATGCGCACACACACACACACACACACAGTCCTGCATTTTTTTTCTTTTCTTTTGCCACTCCCAGCCAGGTGGAACCAATCAAACGTACCCTTCCCTCATCACTCTTACGCTCTCCCAGACATTTCCAATCATCTTGCTTTCTCTCTGTGTATGCCAAGTTGCAAGCCTGGTTTTCATCCACTGCGCAGATTTTGTTCATGTATGTTTTGAGGTTGTTTTTTCTCTCTCTATCTTTAGTTTCACCTCCATCCCCTCTTTATAAAGGTAAAAAGACAAATACAGTGATGAAAAGGGGGGAAAAGCAAGTGGCAGGAAGAGGGAAGGAGAAATCAATCAACAGTGGTAGTAGTGGTTCCAGGCCAAGACGGCCTATTTCCTACCTTCACCTTTGCTTTCTCGTCTCCACCTACCTTTTCTGTCTCTATCGCACCATATCTCTACCATTATGTTCAAGGCTGTCTCCTCTGTCTCTCTCTCTTGCACAGTTGTTCTCTCTACCAGTCTTCTTTCTTTGTATTTCAGCGATTTGTGTGTGTGTGAGAGAGAAAGTGCTGCCTGTTGGATGGGATGACAGGAAGCAGAAGGTAATGTGTGATTTTAAACAAACAATTAAATACAAATTCCGATGGATTTCTTCAGGGTGGGCTGGAACACATACAGAAGATGTTCTAAATGTCCCAGAGCTGAAGAGCATCCTACATACTGCACAGGTGATTTTTAGTCCCTCATTCCTCAAATCAGTCTTTTATAGACAAACCTGTTTTGCTGTACTGAGAACAAAACGTATTAAACTTTGTTTATAATACTTGGATGCGACCTCAGCCATAGCATGCAAAGCTTCTGCGAAGATGGAGGGAGGACGAGGGGAAGAAAGTGGGCGACGAAGATTGAATAATGTTAGGCCCGCGTTACGTTTCGATATGTTATGAGCTGTTATGGTCTTCACGGCTTTTAGTGTGCGCGTGTTTGCAATCGGAGTTGAGAAAATGTGTGCGCTCTCCTCGTGCGCGTGATGCAATCCCATTCCGAAATTGGTTTCGTATTTTTAAAAGTCTGAGCCCAGGCTAAGACAGAGCGGAAGAGACAGTTTGAGAAAAGAGAGATAAGAAGAGAGTTTCTCCTCCTTGCTATTCATTTCATCAGTATTCCCCGTACGTGTCTAACAGGCACCAGCACAAATACATAATATTTAGGTTTGTGAAATATTCCCCTTGGGTTTTTGTAACCTCTTAAAACTACATTTGACATTTTCTCACAAATATATTGTTAAAGGGATAGAAATACACGAAAACTTTTTTCCTAAAACTTCTTGTGGAGGCTTAGAAGTTTTTCAGTTTCTTACGTTTTTTTTTTGTTTTTTTTTGCATCGATTTGTTCGTGGTCAGTTTTTCCTCAGTCTTTCCTCTTTGTAGTGCTAATCTCATGCTGTTTTTCTGTTGAAGGGATGAATGCTCATTTTATTGTTTTTGTTATAGAGGAGGACGCGAGTCGAGGCAATCGGGCGGGCTGGATGAAAAATGAATAAGGCACA